>VZUI01070203.1:0-64194 GCA_013401135.1 Cettia cetti
ACATAACATAACATAACATAACATAACATAACATAACATAACATAACATAACATAACATAACATAACATAACAAACACAACATAACATAACATAACATAACACATAACATAACATAACATAACATAACATAACATAACATAACATAACATAACATAACATAACATAGCATAACATAACATAACATAACATTAGAAATCTTTGATAATCTTGCCTTTCTTTTGAAAGTAATTATGTTCTAAAATTTATCAGTGGTGTTCCAGAAAGCCAGATAATTTTCTGTTAGAGACAAATTTGGGAAAAATATTCACATTGTTTGACACCAATTTAAATTTAAAATGGACTTGAGCAGAAATACTTAATCTGAGTCAGAGAGATTCAGAGTTTTGTGATGTGCTGTTTCTACAAGCAAATGGACCAGTTTCTAATAAAAAGTTGTCAGAGACAATAAAATTTTGGTCTGGTTCAGAACATGCCTAGTGAAGGCATGATGGTGCTGATTTTGGAAAGAAGGATGATGTGTCAACCTTTACTGTAGTGGTACCATGGATGAAATATTGTTGCATATGAGTTAAGCATCTTTCAGGAATCCTCCACCTTTTGTATCATGGAGAGTACTCTAAGCAGTACGTAGTAAAATCCAAAGATAAACTACATGAAGAAGTTTTTCAAGGAATTTTTCATGAACCTCAAAAACCCTGTAACTTAACAGCCTAAAAATATTTTAGATTTGTAGCCCTTTAATTTTACTGCTAAACTATCACATAAGTCTCAATTTTATTCCTCTGCCTCTTCTTAGAGCTCATAGCTAGTGTCTTCAGCCTATAATTTGTTGCAGTCTGATGGATATTTAGAGAAATATCTGGCCATTTGGCTTGTGATCACATGTAATTCTCATATATATATTTATATATATATATTTAAATCTTTATGATAGGTAGGGGCAAGAAACATTTCAAGAAGAGATTTTAATTTGTGTCATCACAGGGTTGTTCAGCTTTCCATCTGCATATCTGAGCATTGTTCTTTAAGAAAATACAGCCTAGCGAACAGCAATGCCTGAACCTTTACTCTGAGCCAAACTCCCTTTTAGTTTCTGCTGCTTGTACCAGCCACTGTAAGTCTTAATTCCTGTAAAAGAGAAAGTTATAGAGCCTTAGAGACAATTTGGAAACAGAAGCAAAAGTTCAGTGCAGAATTTTGGTATCTGCTTAGATATGTCTTTTCAGTGGATGTGTCCTGGCAGGCAGCAAATTTCTGGCTGGTGCACACTATTGGCATTAGTCCCTAGAGCCCTAGTGGCCTAGGATTTGCCTATTTGAGAGATTTTCTCTCTTCAGCTGACAGAGCAGTGGGCAACAAATCATTCTGGGTGTGCTCCAAAGCCCAGTAAAGTCAATGGAGACATTTGTGGAAAGGGAGGTTAGCAGGACAATCTTTAGTAATGATTTCTCCAGAGCTCTCTCTTACAGTTGGTTTACCATTGATCTGATTTTTTAACCTTTGCATCAAGCTGAAAAATCCACTTCACTATTTCCACTTTACTGAGAAAGGCTGAGCTGAGAGCTGGAAGGATCTTTTGTTTGTTTTCTTGACATTAGGCTGGTGAGTATTCACCTATCATCAGAGGGATGCTTTTTTATAATTTATATTTTGGGAGGGATGCAGCATAAGATAAATGGTTATTGAGGGTTTTGTAAATGTAAATGAACAACTACAATTATACTTCGATATTACAATTCCCTCTCCTATCTTCCCTGAGCTGTTTCTTTCTTGTACTTTCTACTACAAGAATAAATACTTGAAGCAAATATGCTTTGTTATATTGCACCAGGGCGCTATGGATTTTTTAAAAGGTCCTTTTTTGTGATATGTTAAAAAAAAATCTTGGCTGATTGCAACTTGTTAGCTTTGCTGCTGCTCCAGTTCCGTTTAGGAAAAAAAAATATGGCTTTATATTCCCTCCCACTGATTTTCAACTAAAACAGAACTTAGTTGCCTGCTGATCCTGCTGGCTTTTTTAAATGAAAAACTTATTCTTTTTAAACTACTGGAAAATTATGTTTAAAAATCAGCATAATTTCATTGCCTTTTATTTCTGTCTGTCATGAAAACTGCAAGGCTGCTTTCTCGAAAAACCCAATGTAATTTAATGCACAAATTTAGTTATAGTTATGAATATACCGACTGAAAAATATTTAAATGATCTAGAGATATTAGTCACTCTACAGTAAAAATGGCTGTGTGCATACAATGGGGAAAAAAAGTTCTATGTATGTAGGTGCCTGTATATTCATAACAGATAATTGCATAAGATTGAGAGCTGGCAGGTTCAGTAGGGAGGGGACTCCACCTAACCAATGTACCAAAAGTGATTCAGCCATTTAAATTGCAGAGGACATAGACATTAATTCAGATTTATGACATCATATGCCAGTTACTTTTAAGAATGGTAAAGACAGGCGAACAGGGAGTAAAACACTTGAAGACTGAGAGAAATTGGTAATTTTTCTGACTGTGGGACCACCTTGTCGTTTTGAATAATTTTCCATGTCTCTTCAATAGGGAGGATATGCAATGGAAGAACCAACAGTGGTGACAAGTTCAAATCTCGCTGAGGTCAAAACTGAGATGATGTTCAGAATCTCTGATTTTTGAAAATTTGGAGCGCTTTATAAAACTAGACTTTTTTTTTTTTGTGAATTTCACACCATTTTATTTTCATTTATTCCTTCTGGAGTGATAGAGCATGCTTTTCAATTCTAATATTTTCTAGCAAATAGTTTTCCAGAAGACAGGAGATAAAGGTGTGAGCACCTCTATACAGAATGTTCAAACTCAGTCTACCCCCTAGCAAATAGTTCAGTGTGCAAGACACAGCATAGGTTGCAAGACAAGAATAACCATAAAGGGCTTACATAAGCCAGAGAATTTCACTGGAAGGATTATTCTGCATCAAACCCTTATTTTTTGACTGAGTAGGAGGCACGGGAAACACTGACTATACTGATGGAAGAAGTTCATGTGATGGAAAATCTGCTCCATCTCCCAGTTTCCAATGGTTAGTTACATTCACTGTTCAAACCATGTGCCTGGCTGTGGCTGAAAAGATCATAAATACTTGAAGTGTACAGCTCACATAGTTTAAATTCAGCCAACTGACCGTCAACTGATCCTTAATGGAAAGTTCAAAGAAAATTAGTCCTCTGTATTGCAGGTTCCAGTTCCATGAGAAACCTTTTGGCTTTTCTCCATCCCTGTCTATACTATTATTATAAGAAAGGTATCACACAGTTCCAAGTCTGGCACTCTTCAGCCAGTGTCTGAGTTAAAAAAAAAAACTGAAGAAGCAAAAAAAGGACATATATTTCTGTTTTTCGGTGATACAATTTTGTCACTATATAATGGTCTAGGGTGTGTGACCAATATTGCAGGACTTTGTCACATGCTTAAAAATGAAAGACAGCACTTCTATCCCATTACTTTTTGACCAAAGGAATTCAGATTCCTTAGATTTCTAGAAAAAAAATTGCTTGCTGCTGGCTCACTCAGAACCTGAACATAGTTGTGGCAGTGCGTGTATATTAGCATGTCTTCAAATCATTTAAAGTAAGTTGACTGCCATAATAAATCAGATTGGTGACCCAGCAGTCCTAATGTCCTGTCTTTAGCATCTCCTGGGACTGGATGTTTCAGAAAAAAAGAACAAAGAGTATTCTTGAATTCCATCTGTTGACTAATTTGCACAGTCATTTTCTACTAGTAACATGATATTCATGCTTAGAGTGGTGGGAAGTCTCTTCCACCAACCCAGACTTGATCTGTTTCTTTAGCAGTAGCCTCTGAGCATTTCAAGGAAGCAGACACAGTCTTGTGAAATTCACCCTGATGCTGCCTGTTCTCCTCAGAGACTGTTTCTCACTCATTACTGCAAGTGGGCGAGTGCCTTTTTCAAGCCCTGTAAAACTGGAAAAACTAACAGATGGTAGATATGGCCTATATGCCTGAAGTCCTTTCCTATCATTCTGTCGTGTTTCCAAAACTACTTTTCAATGTGCTTTCCTTGGAAGTCATTGGAATATTCCTGTTTGGTTGGATTAGTATATTTTCCTTTCCTGTTTTTTTTCCCAACTGTAATTCAGAAATACTGAGAGGCTTTTTTTCATCATGTAGATCATATTTATAGTAGATTTTGAGGTAAGGATAATTGCTGAGGCTAAGACCTATATCTCTTGCAGCATACTTTAGGGAACTATAAATCACTTTCAGTAAGGTACATGTTTATATTGGACTTGTTACTTCCATTACTTCCTATGGACTATCATTATGGCCTTTAGCTTGTTTTTCCTATCCATGCTGTGTGTCCTGAAGCAGTGGTTTATTGACAACAATTCAGATCACTGACTGGTCTAACATAACCACAACAAACACAATCTTTACCTACTGATGATCATCAGAGGACTTGCTTTGACATGAGTAAAAAAATTATTGTAGGGACATTTGGCATGTAGGATATAAGAAAGAGTCATGGAGAAGAGAGCTACAACTGTTTGCATGAGTTTGGGTTTCTCAATGGTGTGAGTCCTGTCACCTCTTTCTTATGCTGGTGGTTGCTGCACAACACACACATTTAGCCTAAGGAGGATTTATGATAAAGAAATTAGCTCCTCTCTACTCTTCTTTTATCTGCTGAGTGACTTCTATCACTGTTCCCCTAAGTTTTAGGTTGTCCTTGGTGAGATGAATTTTTTACTTGTCATAGAGAGCCACAGCTGGTCTCTTTTGTACAAGCCAGGTAGCACAAAGTTGTTTCATCAAAACAGGCCTTCAAATTTTTAGCACATTGCTTTCTCTAGTTACCAAGGAAAATGCTATCTTCATCATGGCTAGTAATTCATAAAAACTGATGCTAGTGACATCTATGTGCTTCCCTGACAATTTTACAGATCCAAAATGCTCCACTGAGTAATAAATGTAGCATTAAAATTTTTTAGAACTGATGTGGAGGGATCATACACAAGAAGAAGGAAGCTCAGGTGGTAAATTTTACCCCAGCTTCTGTAACAAGTGACAGCACTAACTAAACTGCAGTATCAGGCCACCTTCCTACATAGGTGTCTACTGAACCCAATGTCTAAATTACTGTTGACTTCAAAGGGCGTGGAATTGGGTCCAGCAGTGCTTGCAGTGCATGCCTGCTGCTTGCAAATAGGCTGAAAATGTCAAGACTGGGACTTCAAGGAGAGCACTGGAAGGGATGTTTGGCATACTCTGCCTCCACTCCAAAAATAACCAAGGTCACTCTGAGAAGGTGTGCCCAGTACAACACAGCCTTTGAGTCAGGCATATCAATTTAAAGCAGCAGAAAAAAACAAGCTATAAATTTTGTCCTGGAGCAAAGCTATAACCTGTCTGTGTGAGAGGTTTTTGATTATCTTCTTCGTGTATGATGAGACCTTTCAATGTCTGAGTGTGCACGTGTGTTTTTGTGGGCACACAGTGTCCCTCTCCTCTTTTCTCTAAACTGGATTACTGAAATTTAGTTGAATTCTAGAGCTTGGAACATAGCTAGCAAACAGTGCAAGCAAAAAAATTTCAAAATTAAGTGATTAGAATTCACTTTTAAGATGAAAATAAATTAATAATTAATTTTTAATAATGATTAGTATTAAAATGTTAATAATGTTAATACATTAAAGTTAATTTAAATAACCATTTCCCATTCAAAAATAATAATCACTTATTAAATGTTGCTGATCTTCTATCGTGATATACAGATATTTATGCTAGCCTTTGAAATAACTAGGATGATGTTACCCCCCTAGATTGTATATGAGAGGACTATGGGTGGGAAAACTGCTTTATGTCTCACAAGGAGAATCTTGTTCTCTTCAGCTAAATGTAGCTGAAATTCAAAGAAAAGAAGAGAATTTTTACTGGCCTGTATATGGTCAGCCTGCAAACTTTTGTAAGGAGTGTCTCCTTTCCTTTCTGTCAAGGTAGGTTTAATATTGTTGAATCGTGTCAAAGTCCCATACAACAAGCTAAGACTTTTTTCAAATTTTTCTACTGGAAATTGTGGAATAATGAAACTAGGAAATATTTTGTTGAACATGGTAGCTTTTGTGAATTTCCTTTTTAAAAAGAAATATTTTTTTTTTCCTCACCAGCTGTCAGTATTTATTTACATATGAAACCACCTTTCAGCTTCCAAGAGACAGTTTAGAACAAAACAATTCAAAATAATTTGAGCAAATACCACTTTTTTCACTTACGCTTCTCTTTCCCCTAATTTTTCATCAGTTCACAATAATTTTCAAAAGCTTGACCTCTTCTGATACAGGAGAAAAAAATGAGTTGCAAAACTGCTGTTGAGCTACTCTATATTTTTCTCTTCATCATTCAAGGACATCTCTTGTACTAGAGAATAAAGTATTAGCCGTCAGCTGAATGCCAGCAGTCCCACTTCTCAGGAGCTTAGGTGCTCATGTTCTGCTAAGGAGTAAACATTTCTTTAGTCTCAATGATGGATTTCTGCAAATTCTTCTCCTTTCTTTCAAGACAGTATTTTCTTGCAGCTTAGAACTGCATTCTGCTAGGGAGATGTTTGGATGGCTTATGTTGCAGCTATCAGGCCTGTGTATGTGTACGAGAAAAGTACATTATCTTTGCTTCAGGGATCACCACTGCCTGTCTTTATTTATACTCCACTACTGTACCCTCCAGCCCTGTCATTCCAATAGTATTCTTGAAGAGAGCTTGATCCAAAGCACATTACAGAATTGCAAACTCTCTAAAGAGTTTTGTGGCAATGTGGCAAAAATGGTTATAACTTTAGAAATGCTGTGAAAATATTTGCTGGAAGCCAATGAACTTCCTTGTGAAAATGTCACATACAAGAGCAAGTGAATAGAAAACCTGGGAAATAATTCAGATTTTTACAAAGACAAAAAAAGGAAAGAAAAAAAGAGAAAAAGAAAGTTAAACACCCTAACCCCCTTAACCTGTTGGGTTTGCCCAGCTTTAGTCAATTCTTTATGACATCCTCATTAGTCCATACTTTGATGCTAGTGTATTGAGTCTTCTATCTGGAGAGGAGCTTTGAAAGGAAACATCATAATATGCAGTGCCTGTATGGATCAAATATGCATGTGTTAGTTTTACAGACTGGTGTCAGTGTTGCATTTATTTACTTGGGACAGTGGTGATAAAGTGTAAGCCATTTTGCTCCAAGAAAACAATGTACTGGGATCTTTTTTCCTAAATATTAAATTCTGGTTTACTCAGGGCTTTCTCCACCCACTTTAGATGAGGGAGGAAAAAATCTTGGCAAGCGGATGCTCTGAGGGGGCACATGGAGGCGTGTGTAATCATCTTGCCAGTTTAATTAACAGTGCTTTTGACTGATATGTGTTAATGAGGATAATGTACAGTATGGAGGGAAAGAACCCTGTGTGCTATATTAAAGGGACAGGTGCTGGGCGTATTGGAAAGTTCACTGGAAGGAAATAAAGTGTATGAAGTGACTTAGAAAGGGAGGGAGAGGAAACATTTCTGAGAGCACTTGTAAGGGAGTAAATCTTTGCACCCAGTTCACGTGCCTTCAAAGTGGCTCATAGAGGAAAATGAAGGAGTGGAGAAAATCTGTCTGTTGGTCACACAGCTCTGCCTAGGGCAGCCAAGGGAGAGTGGCTCCTGCCCCCCTGTGCCTGGTAGACCTCATCAAGTCGTCTCACCTATGTACATGCTCCCCTGTGCATAAATGTTTGCAAGAGTGGGCCTAAAAATGTGTCACACATTTGACATTCTGTGCTGCTTCTTCTGAAATGACACCGTTTATAGTTAAGAGCAATCAATGAAAGATTTCCTTCTGCATAAGGGCCTGATCGTCTGATGCTGCAAGAGCCTCCTGCAAGGTGCTGAGTGCCCTCAACTTTAAGTGAAATCAATACGATTGGGCACTAGCATTTTTAATTCTTTTTATTTATGGGATATTTTTAAACCCTTTCCTATGCTTTGAAAGTAGAGCTAGCTTTACAAGTTTTATTACCAGCCTGAAAAGAAAAGGAAGAATTCAATGTGTCAAAAATATTTATCCTGAAGATATCCAGGAAGATTGACAGTGTCCTATCAGGTCCTTTCAACATTTATAAAATGTATATGTTCCTATAGTCTTAACTTCAACGAAGTTGAATACAAGTATTTCCAACACAAAATCTTCACTTTCAGGAAACCATGGTATTGGTGGTCCAAGAAGGTTAAGTTCTTAGTGAATGTTTCAAGCTGCCATGTGGTGTTATTTTTTTCCATGACCTTATTTATTTTGGAAAAGGACTAGTGAAGTGCAGATATTCAAGTATAAAATAATTTTATGCCTTCAATATTCACAATTTTCAAGGCTCTATATTTATTTCTGTTTTCAAGTCTTCATCTTTCTGCAAGATTTATATATTTTAAATCAAAACCTATAAATGGGATTTGTAATTAGAGCAAATATTTACAATACTATTGCTGTGAATACCGTGAAAATTCATTACATGCGTTCACTGTCTTAAACAAAAGTCTGATATTGCTGCATTCATAGTGCATTGAAAATTATCTATATCTGTAAGTATATTTATATTCTATATATAAAAATATATTTATTTATATTTCTGTAATCAAAAGAAAGATGACCATCTGCAGGTAGCCTGTTCGGTCTCTTTTAAAAGCAGAAGCCTCTTGAAAAATATTTCCTCTTCTACCCGGGGCTGTACCTACATTTTGTGAGTACTCTGTCAAGGCTATAAATGACAGAGGAGTTCCACAGTCTGGGAATAGGCCAATGGACAGTGCCTAACCCAAGCAGGAGAAGAAGATGTTAGTGTTACTTTTCTTAAAACAAAAAAGAACCCTCTTTTTTGTTTTAAGAAAAGAAAGAAACCCCTGAAAAAAACCCAATCCCCCATCTTTGTTGTGAAAACTCTGTTCTATGAAAATTCCTGTTTCAATGATAAGAAAAAAAACCCCAGTGTTTGCCCTCAGAACAATGGCTTTTGTGCAAACATCCTTAAACTGGTACAAGCCAGAAATCTTGAATATCTTGGGAGCTAGTTTCTTGAGTTCTCTGTCTATGAGAAACAAGGCTACCCCCAGAGAGCAGTGGTTTAACCAGTGTCCTTTCAAAATAGCTGCTAAGTAAGGCTAGAAAAATAACACAGCTATTTCTTTATTTAGGAGTGATTAATGATAGGGATAGATGTTTGGTTGTTTATTATTTAGGAGTGTCCAAACTTAAAACAAACTCTGTTTGTTTTAGATTTTGATGATTAATTCTGAAAGTGAATAAAAGTACCCCAAAACCAGAATGTGAGAGTATTTTCTATTTTCTGTATTTTAAGTGTCAGCATTACGGATTTTCAATAATGTAATTCCCTTTACTCCTTTAAAATTTTATTATGTTTCTTCAACTAGAGAGGGGTTAAAATCCGAGACAATGTTGGCATAAGATCAAATGGGCATAAATTGGTTGTAAACACATCTAGGACAGAAAGAGAAGATTTACAACTAACAGAGGACTGAAGTTCTGGAACAGTTTTCAGATAGGAGCAATGAAGAGTAAAAAAAAATCTAATGGGTTTAAACAAAGAGCTGGATAAATTTATTATCAGAACTATATGACCTGGTTGCCTCCATTAGCCATAAACTGTACCTGATTACACAGGAATTACATTCTATTTTTGTTTTCTCAAAGAAATTATGCAAGCAACAGTCTTTGTGCTGCAGAAATACAACACATTGCAAAATACCTTAAGTAAATAAAAACCAAAGCAATCTAGAATTAGCTCTTACCTGTATCTGACATCAATAACCTTTAGATAAAAGACAGAAACTGGTATTATATCTAAGTGCAGGCCCCCGGTTTTGACCTTTTTTACTTCTTTTCTCAAATAAGGCAGATTTCAGACATTAATTTTATTCCATCTCTATTCAAAGCAGACATGAGCAAAAACATTGGCTGAATGTACTGTTATTCATTTTAGGGTCAGTATCTCATCCTCCCTGGACAGCTTTACACATAATAAAAGAACTAACATCCAGCAGAGTTGAAAGCCTTCAATAGATCAAGGATCAGGCTCACAGTTTTAGAATCTGTGTCTCAGCAAAGCATCTGTTTAACCCTACATATGCACTTCATTCCAGTTGAAGCATATGCCTAAATATTTATGTGATTGCAGACAGACTTCAGTGCATGCTCAAAGTTAAGATCACATCTAATTGCTTTATCAAAATGAAGCACTGCTTAACCTACAGGATGCACAGGCTATTAATGGATGATGTTATTTGAATAATCATCAATACAATGCCCTCCATTATTTTGATTTATGTATTGAAGCTTTCGTTATAAGCAAGCATCTCAAAAAATACTGTGAGAAGTTAACAGTGCAATTAAGCCAGCACTTATAAATATGAGGAAAAATAAGAATAAACTAAGAGGAAAAGGAATAAAATATAGAGATTTTCAGGTTAAACATCACTATTATGCTCACTGTAAACACAGTAGATATTAAACTATGTCAGGTACCCAGTCTTTTTACCACTAAAATAATGAATGAAAAGTAAAATACAATATTACACACATTGTTCTTACCCCTTATTATCTAATGATGTTCCATTCTTCTTAATTCAAGCATTTCTGGTCTTGTGTGCTTAACAGTCCTACTTTCAGTAGTATTCCCGTTAGTATTGTTTTTCTACAGACCGTTTGTTATGGGATTAAACCAAAATTCTATCCTCTGCTAGTAGGATCTTTTCTTTCGTCTTACCATTCCGTTATGAATTTCCTTATACTAATTTAAATGCACCTAACATGTTCTCTTCATATTCTAGATAACTGTTTTGACTGATTTTACTTAGGGGGAAGAACAATTTTGGGCTTTTTTTTTTTTTAATCTTCCTACATTATTGTAGTCTGAGTCTTTTTTCTCTCATATGTACTATCTGATGTATATTCTGAAACATTTGTGATCAAGTTTTGAAACAGCAGGTGTCAAATTCTCAGACTGAGTATAATAATCATAATAATTTGAAGAAAAACATTGAGCCTCATGGAACTGGTAATAAAATCAGAGAACTAAATATGTCATCTTTCAAGGGATGATGCTATTTACAAATAAATGCTTAATGAACCCAGATCTTGCATTTTTCTTTCACATGATATTATGCTTCATAGACAGTCAGAATAATTTTATTTCTATTGTAACTTTCTCACTTTAACAGCATACAGTCCATCAGCAAATAAAAAAGGTATACATTGCCTTAGAGTTATAGAAATAAGGTCTCTTAAACACCCATTGCAATAACTTTTACATTTGCTGTGAATTTTTAATACACAAAAATAATTGTCAATAAAAGTACTGTGATGAGGGTTATGGATCAATTATTTGCATATATTTTAATTTTGAAAATGGATTTTGCTGTTGCAGATAATATTAGCGCTTCTGTTAGGGAACAGTTTTATAATTAGGCGAATACTGTACCATAAAATACTCATCACCATAGCAATGGTTTTTCATGGGGCATAAGTAAGTTGATAACAGAGACAATACATTTGCTACAGAGACTATTGTGGTTGAATAATGTAAAGTTATAACTTCTAGTAAAGCACCTACTAACATAAGAAATCATGGCACAGTCACACTACATATTGACATTAAGAGTAATTTTAATGAAAGATATTAATATTTTATATAGCATCCTCCATACGAAGCATAATAACATCCCAGTTTCTTACAGAGTAGTGTCTCTCATACTGCATCTCATCTTGAAGGGTCATGTGTGTGCATGTGTATAGGAATCACTTCAACCACTCCTGAAATTCCTTTATTTATTTATATGTAGTGTTCTAATATTAACCATTTCAGTATTTGAATTGCTATGGATCTCTGGAGAGCAGAACAAAAATCTTTTAAGAGCGGATAACATCCCTAAACAACATTCGCATTCTGACAGTAAAAAAAGTAGCATATCCAACTAAGCTCTAGAACAGATATTCAGGTTAGTAAAATGCAATTATCTTAATTTGAAATCAGGTTTAACGTTGGGGATGGTACTGTGGAAATTATACAAGGCCTTTAATGGAGAAAAATAGCCCAAACTTTTGTATTATTTCTCCTTTTGCCATTTGCTATAGTACAGTCTATAGTAAACACAACATTGTTTCTGACTTGAAGTAATGCTACCATGCTCTAAGGCACAAACTGGCTGCTTTTCCCACAATGGTTCTCCCATCTGAGGAGAACATATGCCTGCTTTGCTGAACTTGTTGTAACATATCCCCTGTAAGGGGAAGACAACAGAGAAATAAATTTTTGCTTTGTACAAGTACTTTGAGACTTACCTGGACTAGAGAGCAAGGAGAGCAATGCATGTGAACATTTTGGGGGGGCACAAATAAGGACAGTAGAGCCTCTCCCACTGATCTCAAATAGACCAGCATCATTAAATACTGGCTAGCAGAAATAACAGCAGCTCCAAATCATGACTTTGTCTCAAGCTTCATGCCTGTGAGTCCTACCACTGAAGTCAACAGGACTTAACTGTTCAGGGGAAGTATTAATGGGCATAGGTGCTTAAAAAATGGTGTCAGGCATGGCCAGTTAACAGATGCAGAATATTTCTGGAGCTGAGATATTTCATGTCAATGGGATATTTCATCTCAATTAGATTAAATCTCTTGCTAGTGACTGTGTTGTATTTGTATAAAAGTTTTCTTCTCTTTTCATGAAATACAATCAATGGCATATTTTAGAGAGTATAAAGACTGAGGCTTGCTGCATTGGTGAAACAAACCAATTTGTGATGATGGTCATTCAGTTGAATAGTACAATTTTTTTTCTAAAATAGCACTGGATCATATTGAGAACTCTTGAATTAAAGTTTGAAAATAAACAGTTCTGAGATTTGATAGAAGAGCTCCCATAGCAGAAGATATCATCTGCTGTTCAAGGTATTGCATCCTTAGTTACTGACTATGTAATAACTTGATGTCTGTTCTGAGACTCAAGTCACTGAGAGCTGAGGTTACTTGGTAACAGGTCACTATTAGCTCTCCACCTTTCAAGCCTTCTGACAGCATCTTCCCATTATGATTTGTTGGAAAATTATTTTATACCTATGATTTCACAGAATCCCAGAGTGTTTGGTTGCACTCTTAATATCTTGTTATCTTTCTGATATTGTGGTGCCCAAAACTGCCCCCAGCACTCGAGGTGAGGCCACTCTAGAGCAGAGACAGCAGGACAGTCCTCTCCCTTGCCCTGCTGGTGATGCTGTGCCTCATGCCCTCCAGGACAGGGTTGGCCCTCCTGGCTGCCAGGGCACTGCTGCCTCATATCCTACTTTCTGTAAACCAGACTTGTGTTGTAGGTCCACAAAAAACTTTAAATTATGGAGCATGGTTTCCCTTGAAATTATCCCCAAGCTGTTTGTAAGCTACTGTGTTTTAGTTTTGCTTAAGCAAATTTAAAATTTTTATAGGATTTGAGGCATGTGTAGTACCTGTGTTAGGGACACACTTGCAAAATATCATTAAGAAAGGAGTGAACTAATTATGAAAGTAGAGAACTAGTTGTGTATTTCATTTCTCTTCTGGTGCTTCTAAATCCCTTATGTTTAAAATGAAACAAAGGATTCAGCCAATTTCTCCCGTGTTGTTTTTTTATATATTGGCAAAACAATATTGGATGCATAAGGGATTCTTGAAGCAGAATCCACATGAGGAATCTAGGCCTACCATGGTTAATGGATTTTTTAAAAAGAAACACACTAATGTAAATTATCTCAGATAATTCTTTAAGCATTCTATTTAGAAGGCAGGAAATCACACAAGAATTTTTACAGCATACCACATAAGCAGGTTGACATTCTAAAAAAGACATGGTTTGTTTCAGCCCTGTGCCTTTTTATTATCACATCTTATTACATTATGGTTTGAGATAAAAATCACACCTTGGGCATTTGAATACACTCAGTTTCACCTCCTCCCTCACAGGTGTCCCTCGAGGTACATTGTTATGTTACAGTATCACACTCCTTGTCATATCTTATTGCTTACTTGCAGATTGCAGTAATATTTTGAATACTGACAGAGTGGGCACAGCCTCTGAGCATCAGCACCAGTTTGCACTAATGTAATGTGCCACTGCACCAGTCCTAAAGACAACAAACGCAAAAAATATCTGCAAAAACCTACTGAAGATGTGGAGCCCACTCTGCAGTTTGTATCAATTTATCTATTTTGGTATGACTGTGAACAATGCCCCTGTCACCTTGGTGAGAAAGCAATATGGACTGCATGAAAAACTTTTGGATTCATCAGCTATTAGGGTTCAGGGCAGTCACTGACAGTCACTGGGTCTCAGCCACCCTGCTGTGTGGCTGCTGTGGCTAGAGGAGCAGTGATGATACAGTAGGGAGAAGGTGTGATCTACACCTATGGATATTCCCTAAGTAGCATCAGGC
Organism: Cettia cetti; assembly: GCA_013401135.1. NCBI lineage: Eukaryota > Metazoa > Chordata > Aves > Passeriformes > Sylviidae > Cettia > Cettia cetti. The sequence goes on from VZUI01070203.1 coordinate 14,501, forward strand.
AAACCAAAGCTTGAAACTGACATTTCTCTGCAGTGAATGAGGGGGAAAGAGACAATTTCTACTTCTTGCTGGGAAGGCCAGACTGAAGGGGTACAAGGGTGGAGGTGGTATTGGGGGATGTTGCTTGTTGTTGATTAGTAGGTTTGAAGAGGTGAGATTTCAGAAGGAAATCAGAGATTTGGGTCGTGAAGGAAAGCACAAAAAAGAGTTATAACAATCTCTCCTGCAATTCAGGTACTTGATGCCAAATGAAAGAACATAATGATGTATGCAAAAAGGTTAGAACAGTGTAAAGGAGAACAAAAACTAAGAATCTCCTGCTGAAGAAATGACAGACACCAATCTTAAAATTCCTCCTTGGATATAGCAGATGCTGCAACAGTTGAAAGGAGAAGTAGGGCAACAATATGTAATGTGGAAAGACCGGCAGCAGCATCCTGGGTGGGGATATCTGGGATGTGTCCTTCGTGTTGGCACTCCCCTGTGGACAAAGGCCTGATGACCAGGGGCTCGATGTCTCCGACCTGTAAAAGCCACCAGATCTGGAATAGCAAATGTGGGGGTATCCAGATCCAGGATTGTATTCTAGGTAAGTGTAACACAGCCTAGTGACCTGTGTGACAGCCTGGACACCCAGTTGCAATTTAAAAGGTGATGAGGATTGCCTCAGTGATTTTAAGAGTCTTTTCAGCCTTCAGGGGAGTCTAGGAGCAAGAAGATTGCAGAAGTGCTTAAAATGATATAGAGTCATAACCCAGATGGACTTCAAATATGTAAGTGTTGGCAGCAGCAGGGGAAGTGTGATGGAAAAGATCACTTCAAATGAGCACTTTAGGGACATGAAAAAGCAGCTTCTATGGGGCAGGAAAGAGGAAAGAAAGACTTTCAATTAGGAAAAAAAAAAAAAAAGAAAAGTTGTCTGTCAAGTCACAAGTACATTAATGGGCTTTAGCAGTATTTAAAAAAATCAAGTTTTGAAAATGGGCCAAATTTGTACACATTTTTCATTCAAAAATTTCAAGCTAGTCTAGTGAATAAAAATGAGACTGACAAAGTCAATAAACCTGAGCTGTTCAAACTCTAGCTAAGGTTTCTCATGCAGTGTATAAAAGGATGGTTGATTGAAGTGACCACATAGCTGGGGTTTTTCTTTTGAGCTCTTCAGAAATTGATTTCTACTTTTGATTCTACAATTGCTATTGTTAGAAGATTCATCAATGGGTGAGCTGTCACAGAGAAGGACATGTTCTTGCATGAAAGACACCCATACATGCCACGGTGGTGTATTTTGGTTTGGATTTAAATGCTCTTGATGCCCATGCAAGTAGCAAGCAGCTAAGGGCCCTTAATGATCAAAGAGCATGCTCTTGCCCAGACCTTGGGAGGCTTAGGTAGGTAGGCAGCTCAACAGATGTGAGATGTGGGACTTCACACAGCAGACACACCTCTTCTACCGTTAATCAGAAGGCAGAAATAAAAAGGGCCCCACAAAGTTTAACCTGCTTGGCAACACTGCTTGAGGCAGGAACAAAGGTTTAGCTGTACGGTCAGGTTCTGTCTGGACACTGTTATGTACTTCCAGTTGTGGGAGGTCATTTGAGTCTACCTGATAGGGGAGGAAGGTGGCTCAGACGCTGCTCAGCAGAAAAAGCAAAGTTGTAGTCATTGCAAAAGCCCCTTCTTTCTTTATTTCCTTTTTTCTCACTCAATTACACACATTTCCCCCTCCTCCCCATTTTTGGGTCACACATGTCTGCAGGCCATAGAGAGTTGAGAAGCAGCCCGGGAGATGAAGAGCTTATGGAAATGAGCTCTCCTCCTCCTCCTCATGCAGACTGCTAATCCTGATTCAACAAGATTTTTAATTCCCCGTCCGTGGCTGTGCAAACAATTTGCTGATCCCCAAGAGTTGCTCCAATCCAAGGCTGGAGTAACTTTCAGGTGCAGCTGTGAACAGGATTTTGGTTAAAGTCAAGTCCATAAATATTTGCCTAATATACCAGACTCTTTAAGCACCAAATAAAACAAGCCTAGGCTGGGGAGGGACCGGGGAGAGGCAGAAGGAGGAAGAGAAAAATGCCCCTAAGTTTTTAAACGCTCATTTAAATACTTTTCAGTACTGCTGATATTTTATGTAACACTGGCTTTATTTATGTATTTATGTATTTTGCTTTGATGGGGGATTATTTTTCTCACTGCAGTTTTCTTTTGATTGATGCAATGTGCCTGCTCACTTTCAGATATGGTTGGAGAAGAAGCAGCATAACTTGGGTGACTGTATTTAAAATGTGTAATACCGAATGGTTTTAAACTTTAATATTTCACATAGACATCTAGTTTTACGAGTAATTTATTTTCTGAGATGCAAGTTTCTGCCTGGACAATGTTGATTTTGAGTAACTTGATGTTCATTTCCCACCTCTGCATATTAATATTATTTGGACAATGTAGTTTCAAAATACTTATTGCTGTTGGATTCTGTAATAGTAATTAAGGAAATAAAGTGAACTCCTTTATGTTAAGATTTTTTTTTTTTTCCTTGTGATGCTTTTAGCCAATATATTCTTCAGGAAGAAAACCAGCAGCCTCTATTATGTGCGACAACTCTGTTAATCATGAAAAACATAAGATATAAAATGGAATAATTTGTAAAATTGTGAATGTTTCCCAGTTAAAATATATACAGCTTGTGTCAGAATGACAGTTGATGTAAATGAACATTCCTTCATCGACTTTAAATCAACTTTGCTAATTTACACCCATTGCGAATCCTTCCCTTCCCTGATGTAATTTTTTTTGAACCTGGCAAACAAAAACTCTTATTTTAAATCAGATGCCTCTGAAAATTACAATCTTAGTAAAAAGAAAAACAAGCAAACAAAATTCCTCTCTTCAAGTCCTTGAAGAGAGTTGACATCTCTCTTTGATTGCAGTATGCTTAATTGAACTCCTGAGTGATTCTTCAGAAAAGAACAGACCAAGCATATTTGGATTTGTCACTGAGTTTCTTCTTTTTCAAGACAAATCTCAGCAGATTTTGAACCAGGACAAAAAAAGAGAAGTTGAATTCAATAATCCTTATTGTACTAATTTTTTTTTTTTTTTTTGTGAGAGATGAGGAGTATTTAACTATAGCAAAAATGTGACTGTAAATCAAATGTGTCCAAAACTTTTTTCATCAACATTATGCCACCAAACAGATATACCTAGAAAATATTTATTTAAGAATATTAAAGAAGTGCTGAGAGAAGAAAATATGCTTCCAACATTTATACCTGCAACATTTAAACCTTGATTATGCATGCTTAATATTGCCAATTCTTTTGAGTTTAAATTTCAAGTGCACTAAGATATAGAAATAATTATGATATCTGCTGTCTCAACATGGACTGGATCAGTGATTGTACTTAGCATGCATAATATTGCTTAACAAAAATTATCATTATTTTATTAGATCTGGCTATATTAAATGGTCATAAATGCATATTAGTCAACATCTCACTCTCTCACTTTTTTAACTAGAAGGAATATTGTGATTTTTATTTAAAAATAAAAGTCATTACTGCTGATTAAACATTTGTTGTTATTTGACCTTGGTATCTTTGGAAAAAAAAGTGGTCCTGGGACCTGGTCTAGTAATAGAAAGTGGTTTCCATGAAAATCTAAGTTAAGTGGAGTCAGTTTTCATCTGTCTAACTTCTGCCATGGCTTCTAAGAATTGGTAAAAGCTCCAAGTTAATGTAAGGTTGATTTCATCTCTTTCAACAGTATAAACTTGATCTGTAATGTTTTAATGGTCATATGATTCTCTGAAAAAGCCTTCACCAATACCATATTGGAGTTTCATGGAATAAAATTATATAAAAGAGATAAAACCCATATCATACTCACACAGAGATTACATAGCTCATGATCATAAATGGTAAAATACTCAACAGAAATCCGTAGAAATCCTATAACTCATATCATGAATTTATGTGTTCGGGATTTTTTTCAAAGTTTTATTTTATTTCAAAAATAAAAACATTTTATTTTTTTCTTTCTGAGGGAATGTGACTGTGAAAGTCGCCTTCCTTGTGACTAGTGACTCAGTGCTCACCCTGGTGTAATCCTAGAGCAGGCTGCAGAAAGCAAAATGCAGACCTGTTGATCTCTTCTCTGTTAATTTAAGAGGCCAAACTTTTCATGCATTAATAAATAGAACAGTTCCTGCTAAGTCACATGAGCAAAATGAATGAGACTTGGCCTCCCATTAATGAAAGATGTCACATTAGTGTAAAATATGTGGCAGGGAGTTTAAAATTCCTAGGAACATATGGAGCAATGAACACATTGCAAATATCTCTTCCCAGGTTCCTGCTTTGATTTTGATTCTGTATATTTTTTATAATCTGAATTGCCACATCCCTTCTGGATAAGAGAATAGAGAGCCCTTCCGATCACCAGGCTCGCATTGCACTGATCTTCATCCAGAAGAACTCGGCGGCCTTGTTTCTCTTACAGGGAGGTTTGTGTTTCAGAGCTGGTGCTCCTCACTCCAATAGCACTGACGACTTCTGTGAAGAAGCACACTTTACTTTCTGGAACTTCTATGGAGAGCTATTTACTCCTTACTGCTTTTCTTTTTCCAGGAGTTTTTTCAACCTGGTTTCTGACCAGAGTAATCATCTCAGTAGTGAGGTTTTACCCTAAGGGCTCTGATACCAGTAATACCTTTGAAGTTCATCTCATTGTGCCTTAGTGTGTTCTACCCTGTGCATTGGGTCTGGCTGAGATTTTTCTCAAACAATTATTTTTCCCCACAGCAGCCCTCAAGTGCTGTGCTTTGCATTTGGAGCTAGAAAAGTGATCAACAGCAGTGTTTTGGCTACTGCTGAGGAGTGCTCCAGCAGCATCAGTGCTGTGTCTCCAACATTCCAACCCCCAGCTCTGCCAGTAGGCTGGGAGTGGGAAATCTAAATACATGTGCTGCAGCCCTGCTGTCTGTGAAGTGGTCAGACATCACTTGCTGATGGGAAGTAGAGAATAAAATCTTTCTTTTTTTTTTGAATGTGGAAGCACAGCCATTGACTTTTACTTTACTGAACTGTTTTATCTCAATTTGAGTGTTTTTTCCATAATATTTTCTGTCCCTTTTTCAGATGAGAGACGGAAGTGATAGAGCAATTTGTTGGGAACATGGAATCCAGCCAAGGTGAACCCACCTCACCCTGATCAATTTACTCTGCCTCTTTTGACAGGAGTTTCACTGCCACTGCAGTGCCTTGGAAGGCTATTCTAGACTTTTCTTCCTACCCACCACCATCTATGAATGTTTTGACCTATTTAGGAATGAGACAGCCTTATCTGGTGGGATTGAGTATCCTTTTTGTTGCCTCTCTTTGCCTTACAAATTTAAAAGCCTCTTTGGGGTATTCTAAGTTTCTAGGTGGCTCAGGAGCTGCCGTCATTCAGCCAGCATTTCTGACTTCCCTCAAATCATCTTCATAATCAAACTGCATAAGGTTTAACTTGAATCTCAGAATATAATGTGTTGGAAGGAATGCTGGTTGAAAGGGATGTCAGGAGGTCATCTGGTCCAATTTACTGGTCAAAGCTGAACTAATTTCAGTAGATTTTAATTCTCAGGGTTTTGTTCTATATTCTATGACCATAAGCTTTGTACTTTTAATAAAGTTAGGAGACATAATCAAGATGGAGTTAAAACAGTGAAGACTCTGCAGAAGTGCTTGGGAACATATAGGCAATCCTTTTTCCTCCTGCATATTAGATCATTGCTGCCACATGATCCTAACTGCTGTGTGGTGAATTTATCCCATTCACTTGCTTCTAATAGTATCTCTAAACATGGAACTCCAGTGATTGTTTTGGTCAAGAAAGTGATGTTTGAGATCCCTGATGATTCATTAATCTCTACAGGACTGAGTGACATCTTAAGCATTCAAAACAAAAAACTCAAACAAACAAAAAACCAAAACCAAACAAACTAAAAAAAACCACAAAGAGACAACCTTATGCCTCTCCAGTGACTTTGGAAATCAGGGCACTTATTTAACTGCTAACTGTAAGCACCCACATTTGAAAATACAGGTCATAACTCGATAAGAAAAGTGATACAAATCTCTTTTGCTAGAGTTATAATGTGCTAGGCAAACAGTACACCCCCAAAATGAAGCCATCTGCTTAAATAAGCCGTCCGTGGATTGTGTCTCTCTACACGTATTTTTGTGATCCCACTGAGGGCAATGCATTCCATAGCTGGCACAAATCAGTGTTTTTCTCTGTGAGCCACCCAAATTTGAAAGATCTCTGTCCCAACTTGCATTCTGATTTAAAACAAATACAATTTTTTTGATATTTTGGGACCTGTTAGATTTCATTATATTTTTTGTCCCCATTTTGTTGCTTTCCCAGGTAATACATTTCAAATAAAACTACAAATAATATTCAGGTTGTGTCACCTTGGAGAAAGCTTTCACAAAACATCACAGAGGAAAAAGGCACAGATAAAACCTGTGAAGAAAATACAGTAGGATGTACATACACTTCTCCCACTCATTGTTTGCAATTTGCATCATTTTTTGCCAGTGTTTGTAGGCAGACCTAGAAAACAAGCCACTGCATAAGTGCAAAACATAACCTTGGGACTGAAGCTATTGAAGAGCTCATGACTCCACCTCCTCTCCTCAGCTTTACTTAGGAAGGAGAGTGCAATTTTACCATTGTCCAGGATTTTTATGCAAACTTCCCTGACCATCCATGTAGAAAAGCTTCAAGCCTTCTCCAGGGAATCTTTTATCAGCTGACACAATTACAGTGGGTAGCAGGCTGGATGCTAGTCCAAGCCCTGGTGGACCCACAATTTCTTGTGGTGGTAATGGGGCTCATATCCCTTTAATTCTTGTTTGGGTAAAACTGGGATGTAATGTTGCTGTCACACCTTCCAAAGAAATCTCCTCTCCCTCTGCTCTTGACTAGACAATTGTGAAAAAAACCCCATTCAGTTCTCATGCTGAGAGTTCTTTAGTTATGTAGACGAGGTTATAATAAAATATGAAACTTAAACCCAAACATATTACTTTTCAATGGTACACATCTTGAGGGAATAATTGTTTGTTGTTTTGATAAGGACAGTAATTATTATGTGTTGTAGTGAGTTCTCTATCCAACTTTTTTTTGGTTTTGTTTTTTTAAAATATTTAATTTGAGAAAGACCTCCGTTTTTAAATGTATCTTAAATGATCACAATAGCCCTTTCTGACCTTGAAATCCAAACTCTTGACTGAGGTCTACACAATACTGGCCTGGAACAAGACCATTTCTATTATCTTCTCTAATCCATTGCTTGCTGGATGCATCATGCCCACATGCTAGAACACATTTTCTTTCATTTGACACTTTTGCCAATTATGGAATTACCACCTCAACTCACGGGCTCCTGACAGACACTGCAGGAGCAAGAAAAAAATTGAGCTCAATTGCTTATGTGATTTTTTTTTATCAATCTAGCCCTAGGTATGCAGGGATTTTATGCTCATCAAGTATATTCAAGTATGCATTTTAGAACTGGGACTTTACAGTGCTAATTTTCCTTGTCAAAGCCAGCAAAAGCAATTATATAATGTAAACATTTGATTCACTTTCATTGTGCAGACTGTATTTTTCTTAACCCCACATTCTTAAAAGCATCTTAATTTCAACGGAAAGCATATGCATTTGAGTAAAGACTATGAGATCAATTCTCTCCATTGGTGCAGTCTTGTTGCTCCCAGTGGCACTAATGGGAGTTAAGCATGTGCATCAAAGGGCTAGTATTCAATTGACAGGTTGAACTCACAAATTGTTTGTTAAGTCTCCATTCCTGTACTCAGCTTCTTTGGTACATCTGTGGAAGTGTGAAAAGGTTTTTAATTAAAAAAACATATTTCTACCATTCAGTATTCAACCCTACATTTCAATCTAATGCACTATATAAAGAGATTTATTTATGGAGCAGATGCCCTCTGATGGAAGCTAAAAATTGGTCTTAAACTGACCTTATCCCGGTTCATATTACAGAAACCATTAGCTTGCATTATCACTGGTTTGCTGTGAAAAGGCTCTGGGGCATTACAAGCATTCCCCATGCTCTCCCTGTCCCTCTGTGTCTCTTTGACATTGTGCCACCCTATTGTTTAGAAATTAAAATATTCAATGTTCCTTTCACTGCATGCAAACAAATGAGCGTTCATGCAACCCATACAAAATAATGGTGTTGACCTTGTTAATAGAAAGATATCCTCCATCTAAGACTAACTTCCTAGTTCTGTAGAAAGCCACTAAATGCTTAAATGTAGATATAAATAAAATAATAATATAATATATATATGTCTTATATACATATAAATAGGAGAATAATTTAGGCAAAAATCTTCTTTTGCAAAAACTGTATTCCAGCCTACTGAAGCAATAGGAGACACTTCTTATCTGTGGTAAGTCCTGTATTGTGCCTGTCACCCCTGTGTTCATCATGTATTCATGCAGAAAGAGATTCAGAAAAACTAATACCTGTGTTTGTAAAACAGTCCCTGGGATATTGTTATGAGTCACTTCACCACCGACAGTCCTGGGTGCTCTGCAACATCCTTGCAATGTAGAAGTGACCCTTGTATTCTTGTTTAAAAAAAGATCAGATTCTAGGGTTCATCCTGGAAATATCCTGCTTTCTTGGTTGCCTGGACTCTTCCACCTTGTAAGATTTATTAATGGATGGGTAAGAGTTTGTTTGCATTGAATATTCTGCAAGGAATCATCTATAAAGGACTGTATAGAATGGTTGTGCTGCTTCCAACCACATGCTAACACAGTCTCTCTTCCTCACAAGAGCAGACTTTAATTTGGGTAATAACATCTTTTCCTCAGTGAACAATTCTTCTTTTGGGTGGAATTCAGACCAGTGCAGAGGCCTCAAGAACTTGATTGGTGCACAAGCTCTTTCCTATGGCTCTTCAAATAGTGCTGGGTTTCACCCTTAATGAAGTACTGAGTGGGCTGCCTGTGAGTCTCAGGGGAAAATGTATTGGTGTGCTCTGCAGTATTGCTCCCACTTTGTGTAAACCCACTCCAGCATGCTCCATGCTTCTGGCTTGGTGCCTAGCTTTGCAGACAAATGTCAACCTGCCAAATATCTTCCATTTGCATTCCAGCCCATTTCAGAGACCATCCAAACCAAAAAAAAAAAAAAAAAAAAAGGGAGAGGCAGTGACTTGTCGAATTTCCTTCCTTAATCCCTTAGGGAAAAGGGGTTATTACTGAGTGTTGTTGCACAGGAACCACCGTGAAAAATATGTGAATGGGAGGGTGGGAAAGAGACAGAAAAAAGTGCCTTTAAAACATAAAACTGTCAGTGAGTTTAAGAACATAGAGCAACATTTCAGTCTCAAAGCTGATGTAGGAACTGCTGCACATGTTACAGTTTCTCAGAGATTTACTCAAGGCTATACTTTTTCTTACTGCATTCATCAGGTAGCAGGCACAGCTTTTGGTGGAGAAATTAATGGATTCAAAGGGAAGTTTATTCCTTAATATATGAATCTATAGTAACGTGTAGAGTATTAATCTGTGAATATATAAGTGTTTTCAAGCACTGAGTACTGTAAACTAGTAGCTGTACTGTTTCTGCTTGAGACAGGCTCTTTAAAGTGTAATTGTCAGGAGAAACTAATTCACATGTTTGGAATAGTCCTCTTGAGCAGCTCAGCTGACTAGATAAGGAATTGAGGGAGACCAGTTTCCTAACTGAGATAGCTAGGGTTTACCACTGGGGAAATGAACCTAAGAGCCTTACTCAACTTTCCAGTAGAAGGAGGAATAAATGTTACTGGAAGCCTGTGGCTGCATACATTTTGTCTGACAACCAAATGCAAACAAAAGACGTTTGTCAGGGTTTGGAGCTGGCACAGAGCACCATGCTGGATATGTCTGAATTGGACAAAGTAAAGAATTGGACAGCTGTGGGGGTGAATCACTGATACATGCTGTGGTTGCTTTCCTGGCTGGGCATTTGATAAGAAACAAAGTTGCTAACTATTGAAATGACCTTTTACACCTGGCCTGCATGTAGAGGGAACCTCTTGTGTGCGGGCAGCTGGAACTTATGCTGTTGCATGAAGCTGCAGCAAGCAGCAAGATAACCTGCCTCGGATCCCAGCAATATATCCTGTTTTGCATTTTCTCCCTAAGCACCAGTTCTACCTAGATGCTTTTACTGTTGAGCTGATGGGATGGAGATCCAGTTCAAGTCCCTTTATGTTTCTGAAAACACAGTGATAACCAGAAAAGAGACTTTTTGGGTGGATTTGGTCAATTCTTGTTGGTAGCTTTTAGTACACCCACTGAAAACCTCGGTCTTCTAAAGGGGAACCTCACAATTTGCCTCACAGATAGGCAGCTGAGGGCATGTGCAAATTTTTCACTTAGCCTTTACCCACATGAAGTAGCTCCCTGTCAGTCACTGCCCTTTTTCAAACTTTACTCTTTACTCTGATAATTAAAATATTACCATCAAGAAAAAACTTCATCACCTCAGACCACTGCAAGTAAAGATGATTATGGTACAAACTGACATCACAGATGTGCTGAACAAAAACCACATGCCACCAACAACTTAACAAACTGACTTCCTGCTTAAAAGCATTATAACACATGCACATTTAGCTAATTAAACTACAAAATAAATAATTATCCAGTGTAAGAATAAGAGGAGGAAGAAGAAGGAGGGTTAAAAGGTTACATACAGGCATATTTTTTTCTTCAGGAAAGATAACTAAATCTTTCCACCAGAAACCCACTAGCTCTATTAACGATTTTCGTTCAGGACTGACTACTGAATGGTTGCTAATTGCATGAATCCACTAGAATTGGCAGTGGCTGTTAGCTGTGATCTTTCTGATCTTTCAAACTGATGAACAGTCTGCCTCATCCACCCTTGCAGATGTTTTTCTTCCTTGAGGAATTGTACAGGAGTGCGTAAGAGCAAAGAGGTGTCCGGCTGTGCCTCAGGAGATGGCTCGAGGCTCGCCCTTCCCCAGCTTCCCTGGGTGGTCTTTGGCAGGTGACCCAGGGCCAGATTCAGGCAAAGATGGGGAGATTTTGAGTGCTGTGAGAGCACCTTTACAGCCCTCAATCACCTGCCACCTCCCCAGTGTTTCTCATGTTGGGATGAGGAGATCCCCCAGCGCCCCTAGGTCTGGGCAGGCCACCAAGTGTCTTAGTTCCAGGTAGCTTAGTGCCTAATTCCTGCCTGTCTGGCTGGGGATCTACAGATGAGGTATTATTTTGTGGGTGGTCCCCTTAGGGCCTCACTCTGCCAGGCGACCTCAGGCAGTACACAGCCACCAGAGGAGTGGTGCTACCAGTCCCACTGTGAACCCACAGCTTGGGACCAGGAAATTTTAGTGGGGTTTCTTGCTGTGCTTGAGAGCCTTTGAACCCTTCTCACTAAAAACAGGGGTAAGGGGGAGGTGCTCTCCCCATCTTTGCTGTGGAAGCTGTTCACTTGGCATCAAATAATTGCAGATTCATTAGTAAGAGATAGGGAGATAGCAAGACCGAGCATGACTCTCTGAGAGTTTGGGGCCTTCTCCTGGAAGGAAAGGACGCAGACCTGGGCTGCTATCCCTGTTCTAATAACTATTTAAATATTTTATCCAATGGCTGTTTAATATAAATCACATAAACACATTGAAACAAGAGACTGGAGCCCAGATATCCTTCCTTCCTGGTGAGTGCCCTGACTCATAGGATAGAGATTCATGCTCAGTCTTGCTTTCCCTCTTTGGCCAAATGAATCTCTAGATGTTTCTTGCAAAGTGAAACTGACTTGGAAGGAGGGATTGAAGACTCCCGCAACAGCTTCCAAGTCAAGACCAGCTGGCATGCAGAGATCCTCCAAAGATGGCAGCATCTTCCAGCTGAAGTGTGGGTGCTGTGACCCTGTCTTGCACAAGAATGGCCACCGGGGAAAAAAAACAATTTGGGGAATCCCTGCTCTCTCCCTCTTCCCTTCAAAGGAAGCTTGCCTAATCCCCAGGGAAAGGTTGGCTTTGACCTAAATTGAGCCATGTAAAGCCCTGAAGAGGGTGAATCTGTTTCCCTATCAGTGCAGTTCCAGGTGGGGATGTCATACGAAGGCTATGTCATGGGATGAGAACCAAGACATGCACCCTTAAGCCACCAGATCCTGCGGAGATGATTTTGCCTATCACAAACACCCCTCATCTCCTTGTGCCTCGTTTCTCGTGAACACATTTCTCCCAGTGTTCATACAGCCTGTTTATGTTGGTGTCTACCTCTCTTACAGTGAAGATGCTCATCTTCCGGAAGTGCAAAGTGTTCATTTCAATCAAAAAATTTTATGTGTTTTCAGACTTGATAAAAATAATTAGTAACAAAGAATTCTCTCCTCAAAGAAAAAATTCCTAGAAATATGTAACAGAGGGCAAGTTTGGGCATTTTGTTTCAATACAGGGCAGTACTCAAGCTTGAGCTAGATTCAGTAAAAGAAGATCGGACTCTAAAGGTTTGTTTGCCAAGCCATAATCACCAGCCTGAGGCTGCTAGCCTAAATTACCTTTTTCCAGCACTTTTCATTTTTTTTTTTTTTTTTTTTTTTTTGGCCTAAATGAATTGACTGTATGGTAAATAGATGCATATGGAAACATAGGTTTCTCTTAATAAAATAGGGTACTAAAATATTATGGCAAAATGTTTGTCTGGATAGTGAGATCATACACTTGCTTACTTTCATTCACTTGAGTACTGAATGTTTTCTCAAATATCCCCTAGTGCATATCTGGCAAGATCTCAAAACATTCTTAACGCAAATTGTCTTCGGTCAATAAATACCAGAACAGAAGTGCCCTAGAGAAGAAGATTTATGATATGAGCAATACAAACACACCCATAAATCAGAAGAGGAACGCTTTCAGGTAGCACAGTCGGCATTTATGCAAATCACAGTAAAGGCAGAAATACACATTTAGGACTTTTAACCAATGACTTACCCTTCAGCATCTCACATTAACTAAATAAAACCCCAGAATTTTCTTAGGGAACAAAACACATGATCGCAAGTACTTCAACTGTATTGTTTTATCTGTAGATAATAATTTGCTTCATCCTTCTTTTCCCTGATTTGGTGAATTGGATGCTTCAGATTTGTAATTAGAATATCAATAAGGTTTCAAGATATTGCGGTCTTAATTCATTACAAGTCTGGATTTTCCAAAGAGAAAACTAAACTATTGACATTGGCAATAAATTGCCTGTTGCCCTCTTCTGTTTTCCCCCTGGGCTGCCTTAGCTCTCCTAGTCTGGCAGGTAGATTTAGAGCAGGGAGGGCGGTGTGATCAGAAGGTGTGTGTGTGGGGGTAGGTGAGCATCAGAGTCATTACCGACAAAAGGAATTGGTGCTGCGAGGGAAACAAGGCAATGCACGAGGTGTGTAGCAATTGGACTGACTGTAGTGAGGAGCAGTGCACAGAAACTCCAAGCAGAGCTCAGCAGTCCATCAGGACACAAGGGAGATTAAAGCAAGTGTGCATATTTATGCATGAGACATATAGGTAAAGGGACCAGGTAACTGCCTTTACAGTTCCAGCAGCCCTCAGAATCCCCTAATTCTTGTGCTATCACCATGTGATACATGGTTTTGAAGCAGAACATAGTCACATGGCAACCCTATATTTTACTGCTTGTGGGTAATTTTCTTGTCGTGTCAGAATCGAGTAACTTTGTCTTTGCTATCAATGTGTGGTCTAATGCATATATCATGTCAGTGCTGCACCAAGCTGACACACACATTAGATGCACTGACAGTAAACAGGAAGTAATCCAAAGTTATTAGGCAGGAAAAATATAAAGAAGCCTGTAAGCTCTTACACTGCGAAACTATCAGCAACTCCAAGTTTTTTTCCTTCTGGCTTCTCAATGTTGAAGACAAAAATATACATATTAAACAGCTTTGTTTTCAAACTCTGTAAAAGCAGAAACAACTACAGATCTGATGCTGAAAATAGTTGGCTAAGGTGCATTTTCACTTCACTGAAGCTGGTGTCAAAACACCCATTGGCTGTCCTAAATTTGTCCCTTATTAATGACTTTGGAAAAGGATTAGAATCTCTTTACTGTCTCACTAAAAATTCACATTTGCCCTTTTATGTAGGCCTCCATATTCTCCCTGTCCGGCAACTTTTCACAGCTGGAAACTGTTTTCTAACTCTAAAACTGGATATAAAGTTACTGCTGTTTTATCTGTAATCAACTATTTTTCTCTTTTCAGACCACTATATAACTGTACAATTTTAAACAATTGTCGCTGGAAGGTGCTCCAGCCCTGTAAATATCAAATTACCTGAAAATTTGTCTCTGTACCTCCTCCAGAATTAAGTAAATAGTCTTTAATTTGCCAAGAGCCAGTCCTGGAAGGTATTTGTGAAAGCCATTGTGACAAGGTAAGGGTGGATAAGTCCTATGGTATTTGAAGGAAGAAAGATGAGACGAGGAAAAGCAGTAATCTTCAGGCAAATAAAAGGCAGAAGATTTGGCTGTCCCTGTAGGCACTTTGGTGTGGCCTGTCACCACCAGATCTTTCAAAACATAGTTTAAAGAAAAAGAATCGGAAATCTTTAGACTCCTGTTCAAGAACACTAAAATTAAGAGAGATTATTGCCCTACAGTTCTTTGAGGACAGAAAGATATTTTTATGAGGAAAGACAGATTTTAACTTTGACAACACCATTATTCAATGGTGCCAAGTCTTGTACCACATTTTAGACAGGCTAGGAAATTTTTGTAAAATAAATTCACTTAGGATCTTGATACCTTGGTAATCAAGTCAATACAACAGTAAGACAGGAAAACATAAAACAAAGTAAACAAACAGTTTAGAAATTAGGAAACACAGACCATTTTTTCAAAGATCTAAATATCCATATTCCCTTACATTACCTAGAAATCCTTCAAAAATTATTATTATTGAAACCAGACTTCCCTAGTCTGAAGTACTGAGTTTTAAAAGTCCACTGCATGCTTATTAAAGACACACTTTTATGTTGAAAACTCTCCTTTTTGCGTGTAAGAAGGTGTGTGAGTACGTTTTGTGCTTGTGTTGTTGAGACCTGGACTGAAAAATAGTCATATGCTGCCAGCAATCCATGTGAGTTAGGTCAGATTTTAATCTCTTTGTACAGGGGCCATGTTTTTTATCTGGTGGTGCCTACTTCACTTCACATGGTGGGGTAGGGTAATCAGATAGGGTATCTTTAATCTGTGATCTAATACATCTGCATGTCGGGCATTTTCCATATTAACAGCTTTTGTAAAAGACCCTTTTCCTCTCAGAAACCTCCAAAGCCTGTCTTTTATCATTCACACCATGTCTGCAAGAGAAGGTCGGATATAGACTATGGAAAGACCATCTGATATTGCTGAATTTGAGGCAGCCTGGGCAGCAGCCCAGCCAAAATACACAAGAAAATTAAATCAGAGTAAAACTTGTTTCCATTCCAGCCTTGGGCAAAGCACATTGCCCATGGCTGAGATGAAGGATGTCTTGTATGCTGCAGAATGCTTGAAGCACTTGTGGAATCATATGGAGCAGGGGCAAGTTTTAGTACCCTCCCTAATGCTATGGCAGGATTCACAACTTACAGGTGAACTTGAGTGTTAATTTGAGGGTTGTGAAGTGGGTGTCCTCTTATCTGAAGTTCAGCCAAATCATCA
The DNA here is from genome assembly GCA_013401135.1 of Cettia cetti. Lineage (NCBI taxonomy): Eukaryota > Metazoa > Chordata > Aves > Passeriformes > Sylviidae > Cettia > Cettia cetti. The sequence goes on from VZUI01070203.1 coordinate 30,263, forward strand.
TCAGCTGGAAATTCCAGTGACTTTAAGCCCTCACAACATTCCTGCTATTAGCGTTTTACCACAGTGGACTACTTCAAAAAAACTAAAAATATGCAAAACCCTCTTCAAATCCCACTGAACTCTGTTGGAGAAAAGGCCTAAGTGAATAACAATGCTTTGGGTTAATTTTGAGTTAAGGCATGGTATGATTCTCATTACAGTTTGGTCTGGGCAAACTGGTTCAAGTAAATGATCTTGTGTTTCCAGCTTTGCAAGCTCTTGGAAATACTTAAGCCTTTTTTCCTCCCTTTCCCTAAATCTAGTTTTTTTTTTTTAAAAAAAAAAAAAAAAGAAGGAAAAAAAGCTGTACTCATGGCTGGAGACACTTTCATGCCAACTTTCACCCCGGAGCAAATTTTTCATGCCTGAGTTATAAAAACCTCAGAGAAATAAGTGCTGATATGTTAGGTAAACATCAGAAGACCTTGAACTACAATTTTGCAAGGGGTGTTGTGAACCTGACAGGACAAAAGATTAATCAGACAAAAGCCTCTCTTCATAGCAGTTCATCTTAGCAGAGCTGTGGTGCCTTTTGGTGGGTAGGATACAGACACAGGAGACTGAACACCTCACTTCTGCTCATGTTTCAGCTTGCTGAGTGACCTTTAGCAAAATGCAGTATATATGATACCCATTTTTGCAAAGATCCTTGGATAAAAAATGCTGTGTAGTTTTAAAATATTGGCGTGCATTAGCATGCAAGTTTGCTTTCCAGGCCCATTCCCTTTTCAGACTTATATGCTGTGGAATTAATTACTTGCAAAAGTATAAAATATTTTTGATTTTTTCTGTGTGTTCCTCTCTGTCTTTCTTAGCTCTCATAAATTTTCTAAAAATATGCTGAGAGTGTAACTCGTCCTGAGTATAATTCCAGAGATGAAGCTACTTAGGAAGCAATCTTGTAGAAACATAAGGTGAGTTCTTGATATTCTGAGTGTGGTGAGAGTAAGGGATTATTGGAGAGGATTTCCTTCTCAGTTCCTATATTTTTCATCCCTTATTCCTGAAACAGAGACACAGTGGCTAATGCAGATGGCATCTGCTGTATGTCCAGAACATTAACTGCTATGGTTATGTTTAGTAAAACTTATCAGAAACACAATGTTTTAATCACTAATAGAGCCTGTGGAAAATCAAGAACACAGAAGACCTTTGTAAATAGAAATGAATAATGTTTGTACAGCTTCAGTCCTTTTCCAGGGGGCTGGAATAATGAGTAAGGATATTATACAAAAGAAAAGTTGAATGAAAACATTTAACCTGTAAGGACCTTTTCTTCTTTTCTTCTCCTTTCCTTCTGTTTTTAGGCTGTCGCATCTGTTTGAATGTTGCAGGGAAACTGAACATCCATCTCTTTATTTTCTTTATTTATTTTTTTTTTTGGTAAGAAAAGAAACCTGAGGAATTAAAAGACTCTTGGCCTTGTCTCTTATTTTATAAAATGGTCCTTTTATACACCCACTTGAGCAACTGACGTGCTCATTTAGAAGGGTGCAGGAGAGATTCACCTCTAAGAGTAAGGGAAAGAAAAAGAGATGTATCCACATCTGCTTTGTCTCATTCACAACTATTAGGAATGGTAATAGCAGATGATTTATTATAAACATCAGTTTGCAGTTTATTAATACGAAATTAAATTACTTTTATTTCCTCTGTTTATTTTCCACTCCAAAGAGACAAATGTAGATAGATGATTCATTGATTTGCATTGATACTTTGTAACAAAAATGAATAAAAGTGCATGGATTAAATAAAATACATTTAGCATCATTCACAACAAAAAAAATAAGACAAAATAAAAATACTCTTGGTTAAGTAAACTAATTAACCATTTTCTGGATATACGGTCTGGGTAATGTGAAGACGAGCCATCTTTCACATTAAACAATTGGCTTTTCTCTAATTAACTAGAGCACTCAGAATGTTCTTGGTGTGTGGGTTAACCACCATGTTATTTAATTCTTCACTCCCTGCACACCATTTTATCTTTTCTCACTGTGGCAATTAAAACAGATATGTATATATTTTATGATTATTTTACTGTTTCTCTTGTTAAAACACAACACTAAAAATGTTTCCTATTTTCAGCAATGGATGCAGAGATAAGAAGCATTGGAATATTACTGTTAATTCCAATCAAGTCCATTAAGATCAAATAATTGAGAAAATTAAGAAGTATTTGAAGACTGATGCAACTTTGGTAACATTTAGAATTTGGTGGGGGGTTTTTTGGATAATTACTCTCTTACTTTATACTGTAGTTTTTCAAAGGAAATTAAATGTTCAAATACACATTCCCATTCCAGCATGTTCAAGTATGGTAATATAACTTTTCCTGTGATCTAGATAAGCGGAGGTTGATGAGGGCAAGGGAACAGTGCCAGCAGCTTAGAACTTAACATCAGAGCCAGGTGAAATCCTAACCTCACACTTTTCAAGTTTCTTTGTAAATCTGGAACCTCATGTTTGAGACATGGCAAGGGAGACAGAAGACATGGCAGAAGACATTTCCATACTCCTATTAGGTGTCATAGCTCAGACAATTTTTTTTTTCAAGCTGAAGCTTATTCAAACTTACTCTGACTGTTATTATTGCCCCAGCCTAATTGTAATTTTGAATTTTTCAAGCCACAGTCTGAATGAAATCAAATAAACTTTATAGTTATTTTCAGTCACAGACCTATCAAGCATTTTTTAGTTCATGAACAAGAACCTCTGTCATTAGCCACATAGGATTTTGGCTGGTTAAGCCAGAACATTTCTTTTATTCACAGATTTTTTTTTCATATTGCCTCATGTTGGCTAGATTGAGGCTTGCAAATGTTGCTAATCCAATGAACACTGGCAGTTCTCAATTTTTGACATTTCCAGAACTCTTTCTCCAACTTTTGTGACATTTTGATATCTGAAATGTTATCCTGTCAACATTTTTAAATCAACACCTGATGTCAACATAATTCCTTCACTGCCTTTACGGGGCTTCCGTCAGGGTTAAAGCTGGCCCATGAACTTAAACAAAGGCTTGTATTAATGTATTCCTAAGAACTAATTTCAATTGCATGTTGCAGTACCAGGCACTATTATGCAGCTGCCATTGCATGAATACAAGGATGACATGAAACCCATGGTTGTTCAACTTTTGTAGTTACTCTGAAATTCATGATAAGTGGATAAAGTGGAGAAATTATTCAGAAACAAATATATTATTTAGAAACATTTTTGTTGTGTTCCATCTGATTGCATACTGTATTGGTGACACAAAAATTTCAATGGGTTTTAATGTGTACAAAGTTTCAATGAATACAAAGTCAAATTCTTCCCTTTCCCATGAAGTGCCGAGTTCCAGTTTTGCACAAAAACATTGCTAAATACAGCACCTTATGGTTCATTCACTAATTGTTCTTCTATGTAACAATTAGCTCCTTCCACCACTGTCTGAGATGGAAGGTACTGCTACGATGTTTAGCCATGGGAGATCAATAAAGCACATTTTATATTAACAATCAAAACCTCTCATTCTTTTTGCAATTCTTCTATTCTTTTATTGTTAACATAAATTTCGCTTGAACAAAAGCATGATATCAAAAGGCTTTCCTGTTGGGTATATGACACAAGTCATTCACAATATTCTCAAGAAATGGGGTTTTGCAACACTCTCTTGTACATACTGCTGTATAGACCAAAAGACCAACCAAGTCCTTTGTCTCAAGAAGAGTTCTATAGGTGCAAATTGATGAAATATGTTGACAATACCTGCTATTTCTGCCTGTTTAGTTCAGAATAGTTTTAGAATCACTAGTTTAGTGATTCTAAAAAAATCATTCACTTTGGGTCAGTCTAGCGGTTCGTCCAACACAGTGTCCTTTCCCAAGTGGCATCTGTAAGTGCAAGTGCAAGGATGTACCAGGAAAAGACATGGTAAACATACATGATCGTCTTCTGTCATTCTCCTCAAACATCCTTTTATGTCTTGTTAATAGGAATTCCTGAGCCTGATTTTGTTTGTCTGTTTAGAAACTTACAGTTCTTCCATCTCTGGAACCCATGTGAATATTCCTTATTCTTTTCTTTTGGCAAGGAGCTCAACTGTGCTGCTATCTTCTGCACAAACACCTCTTTTTGTATGTTTAGAGTCTGGTTTCTTTAAAGATCCTTAGTACTTGACAGACAAGATCCTTAGTACTTGGGTATCTGGCCTTACCCAAACTCCTCAGGCCACCTGGGATTTTGTAGACCAGATAGAATGGACCTCATCACCTCAGTGATTCCTGGACAGGAAGTATCCCATGCTGAGATCCTTCAGACATGTATCTGAAACTTGTCCCATTATACTTTTTACTAGATGGGATCTGAACCCTTTAGAGTCATAGAGTGGCTAATCATGGATTTCTACCATGGTATGATAAAGTTTATTTTTGTCTTCTCCACTCTTTTCCTAAGGATTCTGAACACTTAATTTACTTTTGTGATGACTACTGACTAGATAGTTTTCGTGGAAGTGTCTTTAATATTTTAAAGATCAACTTTCTCCATTGAGTAGTAATGCAAGACAGGTTTTCCCAGTGGGTTTCCCTTTATATCTAGCATTTACTCCATGTCATCCATGGATGTTGAACAGTGCTGTTTTCTACAGAATTTCACAGATGATCTTCAAGATCTACTGCAAGAAAAGGTCATTTATTCCTAGCTTCTGCTTCATGCATGTTTCAATATGTTGTCCAAAAGATTTTGTTGGTTTATGGACTGCTGAGGATTCTAGGGAAAAGATTTTCTTGTGCATAAATATAATTTTCCAGTGGGAGTTTAATTCATCTTGGAGGATTTGTAGTAGGTTTCTAAACTGAATAAACTCAAAACCATTTTGGTAGGGTGTCTCTTGTAAAATCTCAATGAAGTTTGCAGCCTTTGAATCTGCTTAATGACCAAAATGGTTTTAACAATCTCAAGTCCTATTTAGGCCCTAAAATAAACAGCAGATTTACAAAGATACTTAGTTCCTTGTATTTTCTGATTATAGCGTTCTGGCCAGTTTTTCAAATAAGTGTACCATCCTTTAACAATCTTTCATCTGTTTACAACAAAATAAAAATGAAATTATGTTTAAAGCCTGTTTTGCTACATGGATGTTACATCATTAGAATTTTGCTCTTAACATGTGTTAGAGATATGAAGACTCTGGTGTTTAAATTGATTTCAGACAGAAAAAAGAATCAATTCTCAAAACTGTTTTTGGGAGGTTCTTATTATTTCAGTAATTTTTTAAATTAAAGAACCTCATTTCACTGAATGATTGTCTTTGGGTCAGGGTTGTGTCTCTTCAAATCTCTAAAATACTTAACAGTATCCTGAGTGCTAAGATATTTGGGTTAATTATGGAGAGTAAGTAAACAGATACTTTCTCAAATAATCCATTCTGCAAATTCAGGAAGGTATCTTGAAAATAAAGCTGTTCTTTCCTGTCTTCTCTCCTCTCTTCCTCCCTTAAGGGTAGTAAGGAGTTATGATATTACAGGTTATTAAAGTAATTATTTTGAAAGAAAAGTATTATTCTGGGCTGTAGAGGCCACATCCCAGGAACATTTGGTGAATTTTTTGTTGCCTGTTTGTGAGATTTACTCGTTTAAGAGCCCATCTCAACTTGTTCTATACTCTTTTAACAACTAAATAAGAAAGCATTGCCCATTAAAAATTATGTAATCAGAATTTGTTTGATATTTTTGCTGAGGAAGCATAACAAGGTGTAACTTGATCTTATTCTTCTCTGGCTCCTTTACTGAGTGACAGTGGCATTCATAATCACACATAATTTTCCAACAAAATGCCAAATTGAGCCATATAATCCAAATACTTAGCAGACTCTGAAGTAATGGATGTGACTTACTTCAGTTCCAGGATCTTTTGTTTAATTTTCTGGTATTTTTGAGGCCTAAAAGATAACACAGAGCAGTCAGTTGCATATATTTTCTAATCAATGCAGTAATGTTAACTTGTTTATGGTATGACATTCTGACACTGGTAGAATTGTGGAAGAAATTCAGTATTTAGAATATAAGATCTTTCTTCCTCCATTTGCCTTTCTGTGCTGGGTAAAAATATTTTGAATTTAACACCATGACTACCAGACATACTTGTCTGTAGACACCACAAAGAAAATAATATCTTTACTCTTACTGTCCTTCTCTTTCCTGCAACTCTGTAGATATCTTCTTGGGAAAATGTCACATTCATGTCTGCAGTTATAGAGACCATAATTTCAGTGACATCTGTGGATTTGTGTTCACAAGACCAAGATCCTCAGTTGACCAGAAGTCTCCAAACTGCATAGCCCACACTCTAATTGTGCAAAGGAAATGCAGAAGAACCTGCAATGCTATTAAAAAGGCATAAATTATGTATGTATGATGCTAACATGACAAACATAAAGGAAAACATCTGTCTTTATAATCTAGTTTGTGCTAGCACTGTTTTAAAGTTAAATGTGCATAAAGAAGGAGTGCATTTCCAGAAAGTGGAGGAATTCAACATTCTTCATTCAGGGTACATGAGATTTTCTTTGTCATGTACCTTAGAGAGTTACTCAAATTGGTATCAACAGCAACCAGCTGCTGTGAACAGTAAAACCTTGCATACAGAAGTAGAGCTGGGGAATGGGGGAGCAAGGGAGGAGCAGGTTGAGCCCTTATAGCTGTGCCTGTGCTAGCCACTTCAGAGATCCCTTCTGAATCCATAGCACCATTGCTGTTCCAGCACTCATTTTTCATCTACTTCGAATCCACAGTTGTCAGTGCAGCCCTCAATATGTTCTGTTTAAATTCTCACCGAATCTCCATGGGTTCCTCTGTCTCTTCACACTGAGAGAGACAAGAGAGAGAGAGAGAGAGCAGCAAAGTGGTTAGAAATTTTCTGCCAAACACAGATGGTATCCTGACTGCTCTTTCAGTCTACCTGTGTCTGTCTGTGAAGCTGTGGATGTTGTGGACATGTGTGTGAAGAATTTCCAACACTCTCAGATCATTCACCCAAAGAAGAATTTCCATGAGTTTTAATATTCACCACATTAGTCAGCATTGAGAAACAAATATGGCTATTTAGGGTTTATCTCTGTAAAATGTGTCTGTGTGTGAATGTGCTTATAAGAAGAGAGGAGTAGAGGAGAAGGACAGGAAGACTCCAAAATTACATAGTAGTCTGCTTTTAAAAAGTACTGACAAATGCGTTTGCTTGCACAGTGTAGGCAGTCTGTAAAAAATCCCAAAAGCTGTGGAAAAAACAACACTGGCTTTACCTCATGGCATCTCAGCATGCTCAGCTATTTATCCCTCTCCTCCTCAGGATATGGGCAGAGTATGGGACATGATTGTATTATGGCAGCTTAACAAGTCAGTGCCTATCAGCTGACTTGTAACCAACCGTGCAAGCTCTCTTCAGCTGCCCCACTGGTGAGATAAAATGCATTAGCTTAAATTCACAGGCAGTAGATTTCCCTTCCAAGACAGATCTTTAAATAGGTTTTGGCACACCTGGCAAAGCAAGCTGGTATCCTCTTCTCAGCACAGAACATACCTAGTGCAGCACAGGAAAGGGAAAGCTTCCTCCTTGCAAGAAAATAAATCAACCTACCAACAATGCACTTAGCATTTGGAGGAACAATCTCTGCTCAAGTCCTATAGGTAATAATTTTGTAGAATGAAGCATGGGATTTGATTATCCTCATTATCTTAGTTCAGATAGCTCCAAAAGTTGCTAGTTGTCATGAAACATGCAGCTCTTTAAAAAATCCAGTTATGGTATTTGACTTACTGACCTATTCTGGCATTAAATTGCACAATATGCCAATTCACTGTGAAAATTCAAGTCCTTTTTTTCCTCTATGCATATTGCCTCTAGTTCAAAGGAAGGAGCTTTGGATCTCTTACCTTTTTCTTCTCTTTTTTTTTTTTTTTTTTTTTTTTTTTTTTTTTTTTTTCCTTGCAAGGCATGACAAAGAGAATGTTGGTTTTCATTAATACTGTTCACGTAACTTTATTTTTCAACCTAGTCCATTCTGCTTATTCTATTTTCCATGCAAAACTCTGAAGGGGTCATTGAAGTGTTTGGGATCTGGATAACCATTTCCCAATGAATATCCTTAATAGGGATGTTCTGAGAGCACCGTGTTGGACCTGACTGTAGAGCGAATATATTAATAGAAAGTAGAAAGGTACATCTCTGTGTAGCATGTAAAGGAAGAGGGTTTACAGTTTCCTTTCCCTTTAGTCATTGCAGATCAGACCAGAATAAAAAGATAAGGAACTACGTTCTAGCTGGTACTCTGGTTGTGGGTGGTACTTTTCCATATCACTAACTAGCAGACTAAATAATTTAGGTGGTCTTTAGACTTCTGCCATGGAAATAACACACATGTAAACAAGTAGACCAAAGTGTTAGGTCACCAAGTCATACAGCACTCCATGTTCCTGCTCTCTTCTATTCCTATCTTCCCTCAGTGTCATGTGCTTTATGACTGAAGAATTTTGTGTCCTCATGTGTCCATGTTCTCACACACCTTTTATTCATTGATTCATTCCTTTCTGTTTGTTTGGTTTTTTGTTGTTTTTTTTTTTTTTTTTTTTTTTTCCCCACAATTGAAAGCTTCACAGGATGGTTGTCACAGCTGCAATTCTTGCTTGGCAGCATTTAAATGCATGCTAAACAAAAGCCTCTGTCTTGCACATCTCAAATATAGGCAAGTTAGTTGATAAATAGCCTTATGCCACCCCAGGGAGTGATTATACTTTGAGATAGCACCACCCGTAGGATGGGTGAAGGCCCTTTGATTTTGGCCCTGTGTCTAATCATGTGTTTTAACTCTTTCCAAGTGCTGGGTTTCTGTTGATCTCAGCAATTCTGTACATGTTACAACTGATATGGTTAGTGATATACCTGATAATGCAGCTGGCATCAGAGAAGGAAACCATTGGGTTGGGCTAGACAGAGCTGCACCAGGACTGCAGCCATCATCCAGTTAATGTGCCAGATTATTGGCAAACTTTTCCACTGCCTCCTTCAGGTGTTTTCTGCAAAGCATTATTGTGGCTGAGAGTCATGATAATCCAATCCATTGGTTTTGGTTCTTACTAACCTTAATGCTCTTGATTTCACCTGGGCATGTACCTATCAACTTTCTTGTCCCCTTTGTGCCTCACAGAAGGAGACATGAAAAAGTGCCCCTGTATGCAAGTTCCGCTATGTTCCATTTTTCAGGTGGAATATTCATGGATTGATGCTCTTCAGCACTTCTTTGACAGTTTTAGGCACTTTAGTAAGTGGGTAAGTCTCTATTCTACCCACAGCTTTTACTTGTTTCAGTTGAAGTATTGAAAAGTTGTTTTAATATTAGAATGAGGGAATCTAACAAAATTCTACTATTGACTCCTGGCATAGAATGTTAAAGCTTTCACTTGCAGTTTTTGTACTTCCCATCTATGCTAATATACATTTACACAAGACTGACAGAGGAAAATTGCTTAATGTAAATGACATTTGCATTGGCTTTAAGTCAGCCTTATACTATCAGAAAAGAGAAGAATAAATTCCAAAGCATTTAAGACCATAAATGCTCACAAAAATAACTAGTTAGTCCTGATATTTTTATATTTTTACTTTATATTTTATATTTTCACTTGTATAAATCAGGAATAAGTTTGTTGAAATAGTTGGGATTATTTTCATGTATACTGTAGCTTTGCAATAGAGCTCTGAAGCACTGTATACTTATGCTACTACTGCAGGAAGAGGTCGTAGTTTGAGGTTCAGTGGCCCTTACATGGGTGCACGAGAGAGGAGGTTGGTGCATGCTGGGACTATATCCAGAAGTTAGTGTCCGCCGGACTTGGTTCTTTGATTGTAAAATTAGAGAACGAGTTTTTCTGGAATTCTGCTTTGCTGAATCTTTATACAATATTCACTTCTCAATAAGCCAAATTAGCTAAATAATGTTTAACTGAAATATAGACCAGTCACTTTTACTATTCATCCATTTCCTTGCCCTGTAAACTTTGGGCTCCCAAAATTGTAGGTGTTAGATAATTAAATGCTTTTATATGTAAAAAAAAAACCAAAACAAAACAAAAAACACCCACTTTCAGATGTATTCTGGTTGCAACTCATTTGGATTGCATGAATGCTTAACAGTCTGGCTGCTTAAAGAGGACTAATTTTCTAGGTATGGGGGGAAAGAGCTCTTAAAGATGTTCCCACAGATATCTAAATGGGAAGGAAGTTGAGATGCCTTTATCCCATTTGCTTTCATTGAATGCTCCAGAAAAAGCATTTTTTAGCTGGAAGCAAGGTATGGGTTTAGGATGTAAGGAAATCCTGGAGTGTATTCACAGAGAATGAAATATTATTTATAAAAGCATCATTATTACATCTTAATTATTTATGTTTCAAAAATGAATAATATATATTCTGAGTGCTTGCTAATTATTAAATGACAGAAGTAACTCCACATTTCAACTAGCATGCCTTTCCTGGCAGCAGCTTCAAATGAAGAAACAAGCAAAGCTCCAGCACATTGCACAAGACTTCTGAGAGCTCTAGTTTTTCATAATGGCCTGGTGAGGAGAATGACTCTCAAACAGGAAAATGAAAATTCCACATTATTTTGGAGTGCAAAGGCCTTCTAGGGCACTGGGTCATTTAGGGTGAACACCCTGGAAACCACCCCTTTTACTTCTCTAAGTGCAAACATCAGTGACATCACTTATATAGGTGACAATAATGTTCTTTATATCAACAGTGTTTCAGACACAGAAAAAATATCCAAAGACCTTATTCTCAGAAACAATGTGTCCACTGTAACACCAAATTTATGAGATTTGGCTAGCCGATACTTGCTGCTGACCTCTTCAATTTAATGGGAAATGCAAATATTGTACCTAGGAGAGAATGAAAATTATCAAAACTAAGCTTTAGAGTAAACCTAAATTTTCAGCATTTGAATGGGAAGAAAGCAAAGCTTGCCAGTTAAGGTTCATGCTATGAATTCTTCTGACTCAGCTCCTGTTCTCTGAGAAAGAAGGTTTATTGAATTGTTGATCATATTCTCCAGTATCCCCTGGATAATCCTTCTCCAGGAATATTTCTGTGATTGGCAGAGTTCTGGGTATGATTCTTCATGAAAATGATGTGGTAAATGGTGGGTTTTTTTTTTTTTTTTTGGTTTTTTTTTTTTCTTTGTGAAAACTTGGACAAACTTTGGTAAAAGGCCACTGGTCTTACCAATGACAGGAATTTGTTCCTTTCGTTGCTAGGCAGAAATGTGAGGCCTACTGGACATGGACAGTAGCACCAAAAACCTTACCAAAGCTCCTGTTTATCAGGCAGGAAAGGTGCAGATCTCAGGGAGACCTCCTGGTTCTGCTTCCAGCTGCAGGCATGATTAAAGCCTAGTGGTATTTGAGACTGCTGTAGATTGAGAGAACAGCCAAGCCAAGCCTAGAGGCTTCTTTCTCTGCCTGGAGTTTATCAATTAACTTGAAGCTTTTTATGTTTCAGCTCTAGCTGGAAGCTTCATTTGAACTTCCTCCGCAGACTTTAATTTCCATTTGATCTTAGAAAGACACCATCAAATAGTTTGGGTTCTATAAAGCTGAGAGATAACTTTATTGCTGTGTTTCATACCAAACCTGAAGAAAACATTCAGTGATTGCTGAAACATGATATTCACGGAGCTCTTTGAAACCACAATAGAGCTATGATTATTTAAGTACTTAAATGATGGCTTTTTTTAGTGGCAAGGTGCTGTACCTATTGAGAAAAATCCAGGTTCGATGCCAGGGAAGAGAGGGATTGCAAAGTTTCCCATTTCCGATAATTATTTTTTACTGCCTTTGCTGTTTTATTACATGTGGACAAGAGAAATCATGCACAGCGAACAAAGCTAATGTTTTGGGGGTTATTTTTAAAGAAGAAAGCATATGGGATTTTACTTAAATGGATTTTTTCTCCACTCTGAATAGACTTCTAGGTCTTACAAAAATCCTCGGCCAAATTCTGAAAGAGACATAACTTTTGAATGCCACGTGTGTGTGGCAAAGTAAAGGCTTATATTGAAAACTTGGGATGGAGTTGTAGACAATTAACAGGCTGCCTGCAAAGTCCAGCAGAGCCTTTGAGAAATTCTAGTCACACACATAAACTGAATTATGCAGGTCTTGTCAACAACAGCCTCAGAAGCATATAACTGGTAAGGAGGAATGAGAGAGGATAAAAGTATGTGTTCATCCTTTTAGAAAAAGGGAAAAGGAGTCTTTTATACAATGTTTGAGAACCCCTTGTAGGGGTCAGAACATTTGTAATCCTGTGTCAAACCTAAGACAAAAGACATTTGACTGAGAGGATAAACAGATGTAAATACCTAAATGGCAGTTGTTGGCATCTGTCCAAAGGTTAGGGTTGTTCTTCCAAAGGTTGAGCTGGTTAGACAATTAAAACAATGTCTTATTTTTTTCTTTTTTTTTTTTTTTTGTGTCTATTTCCAACCCCTTTCTCCTTCTTTTAAAGTATTTATATTTTGAAAGACAATGTGTATAAAAAAGAAAAGTAAATAAAGACATCTTAATTTTCTAAAGATCAAAATGAGGAGATTAGACTACATTCCAGCATGTCTGAATCTATGTCCTCTCACAACCTTTTATGAAGGAGACCACAATGGTTGCCAGAAGAAAAAAACAACAACAAAAATCCAAAACCAAAACCGAAAGACAACCTGTGAGTCTTTGTGAAGTTCTGAAATATGGCCAGATATCTATAACAGATTTTTAGATAGATGTGTCTGACTCTGATCTCTCTACATACTAGCTTAAATCAAGAGGAACTCCTGACTTGTGAAAAGTTAATATAAGATCAAAATCAGAGCTATGTACTTCATTAAGGTCATGACCAAGATATTTATTGTGGTTTGAGAACAGACAAGATTAAACCACTACAATGCCAATAGTTGTACATTGTGTGGGATTGCTGGGGAAGGAATTTAAAAGAAGTCATTGCAAGCTGGCTCCTCCCTCCCATGTATTTTGTTTATATTTCAAGGCAAATGAACACACTGTATTTTATAACTGATGGAGTAAGTCTTATATTTGATATAGCTTACAGGCCTGTAGCTGTATCTCTCTAGCACCAGAACATTGATACCAGAAGTTCTTGTAATTTTCCTTGCTTACATGAGTGATTACACAGTTACTGGTCCACATCTGGTTGCCACTATGTTTATGTTAGTATATTATTAGTATATTGTTAGTATATTATTAGTATATTAAATACTAATTCCCTATCAAAATGACAACATGCATGCTGACTTGCCTGCTGAAAATGAGGCAATGTAAAAATAAATAAGCAAATCATAAATAGATAAGTAGAGTCCATATGTAATTCCTCTGTTTTTCACTGCAAAGCCATTGGACCCAGCTAGGGGTGGGATTTTTGGGCAGTGGTGGGCTGTCAGAGAATAGCATCATTGTGTTTTCTGGGGGCTAATCTGTGTTTCTGCCCCTTTCCCAAGTGGTGATAAAGCAGCTTCCAAGAACATGTTGCTACTTTTTGAATCTGACATTTAAAACTAGTCAAATGTGCTAACTACTAGATAGACTTCTATGTGGCTGCTTTGAATTAGATATTTGGTTTCCACATAATTGTTAAGATTTCCTTTATGGTAGAAGTGTTTCCAAAGCTTAAATGTGAAAAGCAATAGAAAATGTAGGAGTATTCCTACCTGAAATGCACTTTTTCTTGTTTTTTTGCTAATTTCTTTGCATTTGCCTTTGGAGGAAAACACGTCTGTTTTCACTAAGCACACATATACAACAGCAGAACTATTTAAGGAAAGTACCTTACTTTAATTAACACTGTCTTTGCAACTTCACTCTTTATCAGAGATTGAAGACAGGTTTGGGACAGAGATATACCCATTTTATAATTCAGATCTGATACTGTTTGCTCCATAAGGTACTGAACCACTAATGTTAGTTAATTAGGACTTTGGGGCCTGATTTTCAAAGATGGCTGATAAAAAGCAATAAATGTTTATCTTCAGCTTGATTCTGCAAAGCTTTGCCTCCAATGAAGAGGGCAGTTTTTAGTAAACTGCAAGTGCCAACTGCTTGTATTGGTAATTCTTTTAAGAGTAAATGAAGCAATTATTTTCACTAGCTGTATGTTTTTGAATAACTAACAATATTTTTAGCAATTTTGGGGGGATTACTATAGTTGTTTTCCAGAGAAGAAGGTAGTGTGTCTTTTAATCTACCTATAAGACACTTGGGAAAATTGAAAATCATGTTCTTTGAGAAGAAGGTTTCTACCTACCCAAATTGGAATACAACTCAACAGGAATAATAGATAAAGCACATTTTGGTCACTCAGGCTTTAATTGTCAGCCTAGCCCCAAATATCAGCAAGATTCTCTTTTAGTTTGATTCTAGAAAATTCCTTATATATATATAAAATGATTTTATATATATATATATAATTTCTTGTGATTTTTTTTTGTTTTTTCACACAGGGATTTGGGAATATCTCAAAGTATAAAGGGGCATAGTTGCATCTATTCTAAGCAACAAAGGACTGCCATGCACTGCCTGACAGGTATTTGATTTCACCAGTCTAGTTCTGCAACTCTGTGCAAGTCATATAAAACTATTTGTAAACCACAGATAATGATGCATACTTGCAAAAGTTCTGTGGAAGGTTTGATCAGTTAATACTGTAAAGCATTTGAGATAGCTGTGGAGGGAGCATTGCACCTTATCACAATTGCTACCATTGTAATCTTTTATTTGCTCACTTTGCATGGGTGTAAATGAATGCTCGTGCAAGTCTTTTCCATTCAGACTTTTTTAATATTGTCTCATTACCTGTACCTAAAGGTCTTTTAGTACAGTTATTAGGAAAGTTTGTCCATTATCCTAACCTGTCTATTTAATGGTTGCTGTTCTCAAGTCCTGTGAATAACGGCTAGTGATACAGAGCTTTAATCTTTTGCTAGCTTTCATCTACATACTTCTGATACTTCTGTTTTCCTGGGTCTTTTAACAATTGTCATAAACTAGACCACCCTTTAGCTGCTCTCTGCTGTGTCAAGAGGCTCACCCAATGCTCAGGGGTTACAGAATCACAGAGAAAGGGATGGAGTGGTGCCTACTTATTCAATTTTTGCAGCTTCCCCCAAAACCAGGCTGTATTTATGTCAGCTGAAACTGAGTTCTGGCCCATGGTGCATGGACACTGCTAATGTTGCAAACACTCCCATAATTCAACTACAACAAGTAGTAGTGGTAGTAAAATAATCTTATCTTCAACTCATCACAGCTTTTTTAATTGAATTTTACTTAACATGAGTGTTGAAAGAGCTAGGCTCAACATGCAACCTTGACTTTGAATCCTCTGGCGTTTTGTGGGTGTTAGTCACATCCTTAAAATTACAGTAATACAGTTTTTGTGGCTTAATATTTACATATTTTTATTGCTGTCTGAAAGATAAATGGGAAGAGGATGATCAGAGGAGAAGCCTGAAGCAGGATTTTAATATGTAGAATTAAAAAAACAGATAGAGATATATTTATATATATGGGAATGTGAACTTAAGGTTGCATAGGTAAATTAAAGACATTAAAAGACACAAAAAGCAATGGCTGGAAAGCAACATTTAGTTGGCATATAGAAATGCACTCTATTTCATGGAGTGTGTGTAGTAGGACATTTGAAACTGAGGGAAAAATATTCAGGAAGTTCAGGCAGCTGAATTAACATTGCCAAGGGAGTCAAAAGGAGTCAGTCTTTACATCTTTATTGTAACTTTGTTGCAGTAACATATAAAACAAAAGGCCAAATTGGAAGCATTTACTTCCCAGAGTTCCTCTGAGGTTTAGTGGAATTTACTTGAATACTTCTAAACAAGGAACTGAAGATTTAAGTATAGTTTTTCCACCTATTTTCTCACTGAGTTGCACAACTCATCTCATTTAAACCACCTTGATGCACATTGTTAACATCTCTAATGAGTGCATCCTGAAAAATGAGGTGTTGGTCCACAAACACTCTTCCCTGTTAGACTGTGAGCTTGGGAGAAAGGTTCAACTACAGCAAATGAGAACTGCCAAATTCCTTCCCTCCCTCCCACCAAACAACTGGCCTTTGACCCTCTGTGCCTGAGGATGGAGGATTGCCCTTAATGACACCATTAATGTCATGAGAGTATGGCAAATGGTGACTTCTGCAGGGAACCTTGCTGGGACCTCCAGGTGCTTTTTTCAGATATTTTCTCCTATCTTGCATAGAAGAGTAGACACCATTCATGGGGAACATTGCAATGCATGTCATGTGGGTATTTTCAAGTTTTGAAATTAGCAGAATGTAGAGCAGGGCAAAGGATTATCCAGGCAAACATTCAGAGGCCTTAAGCCCTTCCCACCTCAACAGGCAAAAAGCAAGAGTTTCATTGGTAAAGACTGAATAAAAACAGCAAGAAGAACATGTTCTTCTAGGAAATAACACATTCTTACTGCCTTATAACTGGGTAATTTTGGGGCTTTATTAAGAGATGCAGTAGAATGGTATAAATCTGAATTTGTCTGTGGTGAGTGCAAAGGATATTTTGTTTTTCAGAAGAAATAGAAGAAGAAAGCATTGATGCACAAATCCCCAAAGGGACTAGAAGATAGCTGAAGGCACAGGACTCCATCATATCTGTAGTCTTTAAATGTGTTTTAATGAAGAAGAAAAAGGTTTTATATCTTAGACTGGGGAAGTGGAGAGCTTGTGCTTTCTCTGACATCAATGCCCCTGTGAAATTTATGAGGCTCAAGTTGAACTGTGAGTTCAAGTGCAACCAAGGAGTGCTGAGAAAGAGGAGATCTGTCTCAGTAAGATTGGCACCTCAGATATATACAGATATCAGCTTTTTGTTCATCTCACGGGAGAGGCCACTAATGCAACTAGGCCAGCAGACTTATTTAGAGGTGCAAAATAATTTTGAAATTGTTTTCAAAATTATGGGAACAAATGCACTGTTTTTTTCCCTCTACTTTGATATGTTTTGAAATGACAAAATGGTCTGACTCAAGCTTTCACGGAGGTGGAGAGAAAGAAACCCAACACATTTACATCTCTTTTGGATCCACTCCAAATAGAGTACTGACTAGTGAGAGCGTGTGAAAATGGTTTATTATATTAGAAATCAGATTAGTGTTTTAGCTCTCATGTTTTCTTAGGGAAAACAGTGATGTGATACAGGAACATAGATGCTGACTGTATTCATTACAGCTATTGTAAGTGTTCTGTGGGAGATCATTCTAAGCCAAAAATCAATTGGTTTAGTCCAAAAGGGGGAAAAAAAGAAGTGTTCTTATCTCTGTCTTTTAAGAGAGGGCACTTCAGGTATTTCAGAAAGAAGGCTGTTATTAATTTGGGTTGTTTCCCATAGGAGTGCTAGGTTGCTGTGGAGCCAAAATTCATGTTAGGACACATGCTTTAAGTTAATTGTTTGTGTGAGAGTAGATGGCTCCAGGTCAGGGTTGCCTGTTTAGTCTGGGAAAAGTACACAGGGGCACTTAACAGGGGAAATAAGAAAAAAGGAAGGCTTTATCCTTCAGTGCTGAGTTTGGAATAACCAGTTCTAGATGAAGCTGTAGGCTGAATCCAGGGAGTAACTGGGTGGAGAGTTTGACTCCTTGAAAGCCAACCTCAGCATTCCAGTGAAAAAAAAGTCCCATTTGTGTGAGGTGATGATTATCTTCTTCCTGATACTGAGCACCTTCTGAAAGAAGTGGGAGCTGACTGTGCACACAGCTCAGGCACAGAGATGCTCCTTTCCCTGTTTCAGGATTTGGAATTATTTTGGGATTTCCTTAACAAACTCTAGTAAATTTTTCTTGGTAACAAAGACCTCAATAAACCAAATATTCTAAGGAAACAAATGAAAAAAGCTTTGCTTGCAAGGTACACCACCCTATTTAATTTGCGTTTTCAGCCTTCAACACACAATTTGTTACAAGTGAGATCAAGCTGACTGGTTGTTTTCTCAGCCTACAAATCCTTTCTTTGGTCCTTTTTTTAGAACTTTATAAGCTTCATTCTTTAGGCTCTTGTACCACAAATACTGTGCAGAAATGCATCTTTCCAGTCCTCAGAAAATGGATAACACTAAATGTAAAGTGCAAATTCAGGACTAAGTTGCAATAATTGCAACCTTGATTCATACAAAGGTGTATTCAACAGTCTACTAAATTTAACTGGAGGATTTATGCAGTAAGACAACAGGCCCCAAAGTGAGAGAAGTGTCACAATTTGGTTCTTAATATGGTATAAAACAATTTTAGTACAAATTTTGAAAAATACATCATCCTTTAATATCTTATTGTCACATGTTTCATGAAGAACAAAAAATCCCCTGACATAATTGTGTCCTTCTAAGAGAGCTTGCATGTTGGCTGGAAAAATCTGTTATGTCTTAGAACTGCTTTCTGACCAAGTGGGGACATGGAATTAACCATTTGTAAGCAAATATGCAAGCTTTTTTTTTGACACATAACACACTCATACACACAGTGCTGAAAGAGCTACCCCCATGAATCACTTGGATTTATTTGCAAGAAAATCTCTCTCTTCTACTGGTTCTGTGAGATCCAAGTGTCATTTTGAGATCCAGCAGCCGTTATAAGCTAGAAGGGCTGAATGCTGAAAGTCTGTAACATTTTTTTCTCCTGAATTGAAAATGTCTATGACCATGTGGAAATTATGTTCCTCATGTGGATGAATGTGGGCTCCCACCAGAAGCACAGTTCACATTAAGCCTCAGTATTGCACTGACGTATTTCTGCAGTTCATTGTGAGAGAACATTATTCTTGAGTCAACCTGGTCAAGGTTGAGAATACAGAGGCAGAAACTTTAAATCTGTTGGCAGATCTGCTGCAGCCTATTGTATATCTGAGCACACACTACAGTGCTTCTGTTCCCATCTTCATCCTTTGTCTGCATAGCCTATATAGGCTGAAAAATCTTTGAGGCAAGAACTTTCCCACTGTGTTTGCAAAGGGGACCTGATCTCACTTAGGTTCCTAAGACATTGCTAAAGTAAAAATATTAAGAATAATTGCATTCAAAATCAGCAAAGGAAAGATTATTTCTTTGTTTTCAGAGATTGATTAAATTGCTATATTACATCCATATCTCTCTTTTTTTTTTTCAGGATATCCATTTTTCTCTTAATCAAGTCTTTACATATTTCTTCCCTTACTCAGTGAATAAGGGATCAAATACTTACTGTGATGCCACATACTCAGGGATATTTTATGATCTAGAACTTTTATTTAGAAATTCAGAAGTTTACATTTTTAACACTGAAAATTGACCACTATGGGATTATTTTATAATTATGTCATTCTAACTTTTGTGGCTTTCATAGTTTATTTATTGATTCAAAAATTCCTGACATGAGAGTATTTTCAATTAAAATTGAGGCATCTTTGTCTGTTTCAGATATGATGTGCTTTTAAGATGCAATGCTGTAGGAGCAAAAAGTAATTTTTAAGAGAAAAGAAATCTCTATGTCTCAAACAGTGCATGGATAAGAAGAATTAAGTATGAATAAAGGGACTTGGTAGATGATATTTGAAGTTGTGAGATTTCACAGATTTGGGAAAAGAGATATGATGTGACTCAGCAACCTGTGTTATCATTCATAACAAAGAATTAATGAACTGTGAGTTAAAAAGAGCTATGTTATATTGATGAGGTACTTTATAAGGTATCTGGTGGTGGGCTTTGTTCCTGCAAAAGCTGTATGGTGTTGTGTAGTAAGACTGGTTTTCTCTTAGTTGCTTGTAATTTCTATTTTTTTATAATTTTCATCTAATCTAATTATTCACAACCAATTTATTAAATTTCTGCTACTAAAGGGAATATTCTTCTTCTTCCTCTTCTTCTTCTACTTCTTCTTCTTAATGGATCAGTGTTTTAATTTCAAAAGTTCAATTTTACAATTTAGTTGATTGGATACAATTAAAGTTTTTCTTTGGTTACCCACTGGGAAACTTTGTATGATTGCCAAAAAGAAAGACTTCTTAATTATTAATTTTTGTGTACGATGCATCTCTTGCAATGTATAAGAATGTTGGGTGGTTGGGAATGCACATTCTGTCAGATGACTCCTCTCCTCTCCTCTCCTCTCCTCTCCTCTCCTCTCCTCTCCTCTCCTCTCCTCTCCTCTCCTCTCCGCCCCATGCCATTAGACTTCTGATGCCTTATTTGAATTTCTTTATGATCTTTGTAGTCAAGAGTCTGATCTTAGTTTTTGACCTACCATTGAAACATATTTTTAATCAAAATAAGCACTAGTTGAGAGAAAACATATGTAGACCACTCAACTAGCTAAAGGTTTGTTTTTTTCACAATAAAATAAGAAAAATTAGGATTATCACTGACTGAATCTGTCAGTCTGGAAAAGAAGTTGCATATTCCAGCAATGAAAAACAAATTAGCAAAGTGTCAACACAATCTAAAATGAAGTAGTATGAAAATAATGCTGAATCTGCTTATCAGGAGCTGGCCATGAAAGCAGGATGAGTTTTTTAATTGTCCTGATTCTGAAGTTGTCTCTGGCAACTTCTGAACAACCAGGCAAGAATCTGAGCTTATACAGAACTGTTCACAAGGACAGATCCTTCTCTGACAAAGAAAGGACAGGTAAAGCTGGCCTTTACTTCAGTGGTGAAATATCTATTTAGCAATACATAGAAAACAGAGAACTTTTTGAAGCAGGCATATAAGTAACCTAAATATACATGCATATATGTTGAGTCTTTTAAGAGAACTAATCTATCTGTTGACCTTTGCAAATTAAATAAGGATTACACAGACTCTGAACCACATGCAGTGTGTGCATGCTGCTGCTCTGGAAGCCTTCCAAGTATGCACCACTTTGACTGCTGCTAAATGGCTTGAAAAAATTTGAAAGGATTTTACTAATTTTCTTCAGAATACAACCTTTATTTAGTCTACTATATAAATGTACACTAATTTCCTAATGTTTTTCAGTGTGCACTATGCACATTTAAGTGGATATAAGTCAATACAGTTTAGGGGCTATGTTGATAAATGTTTGCAGAAAACACTGACAGTTCCTATTGAACATTGATGATACAGAAGTTTGCAGTTCTACATCAGCCTTTAGCTGAAAATCATCTTGAATTTGAAATCACAGCAGACACCCACATTCCTGGCTTTCCAATGTGCACATTAATTCCTGAGAAACTGTAGCTCCTCAGATTCTCAGTAGTACCAGGTTTTAACTGCTGGATTTGCAGATCACTCAGAAAGGGCTCAGTTTATCTCCTGCTCCAGTCTCTCTGCATGGTACAAAGGGCTGATACAGAAAAAAGTGAACACAACCACCTTAGCTGTATGTTCCAAATCTTGTAAACACTTGTTGCATAACACCCTCAGATCATACCCTCTCCTTGCTCTTCACACTGTGAAACTCATTCTGCTCCTATTGTTTTGAATACCTGTCTCTGGACACAAATCTCTGGCTTTGACAGACTAAATCTTGCAAGAATAATTTTATCTACCTAAAATGGTCCTCAGAGATTATCTTTGAGACTAATGCACTGGCTATCTCCCCTCTTTCTTTGGGTTCTTCCAAACATTTTCTTTGCATTCACTGTCTCTTATTACCCTCAAAGATGCTCACAGTTTACTCTACGTCCTGGGTTTTTCTTTTGGATTATTATCTCTGGCCAAGAATGTCACCTCCATCAGTCATTATTTTAACTTGAACACAAAACCTTGCTGCCTGGTTGATGTGTTTCTGGTGTTCACATTGTCCTATTTCAAGTTCTTTCTTGAAAAGAATTTTCTGTAATGATTACCAAAAAGATGCAGCCAAGGATGCTGTTAATGGGTTCTGACCATCTCTTGTCCTGCTGACCTGTACTGCCTCTTCATTTTGTCCTGTTGTTGTTGACTCTGAGACTGTCTTTAGATTGTCTGCTCTTGTAAAGAAAAAGGGGCTTGCCCTGTGGTATGTAAATAATATCTAACAATATCTGTGCTTTTTCAGGTGGCATCTTGGGTAAAATAGTAAAGAAATCAGCATAAATTAGAGCATATACTCTATAGAAATTAAATTTAAAAAATGTATAAATTCACAGCATATGCTGAGTAAGGTGCAACAGTAATGAGAAAGATAAAAAGGAGATTTACAGGCATAAGGGTCCACTTAAGGAGTAATGAAAAAATCCTGCCCTATATCTCTCCAGCTGAGAAATGGCAGGGACTCTGTTGTCACACATCATGAAGGCTCGCCTAATGTAGCTGCTGTAGAAATTCCTGCACCTCCCCAGTCTTGCATTTGATATATATTTAAATCCTAGTAATCCTGGCTCTCAGCTGAGTATCAGTCCCAAAGAGATTTAGGATAGGGTAAGCCAAGGTTTGTGAGTCCATAGCTATGCAAATTCCAGATTCACTGGGGAAATGCAGCAAGGACTCCTGGAGCTCATGAGATGGAACAGAGTTCAGAGCTTCTGGTTTCAAGGCAGATCACCAGTCTGAAATAAAAATTTCTGTATTTGGTTTTCTTTTTTGTTTATTGATCTTTTCAGTGTCTGCTCTGGAAGGAAACTTGCAGCTAATAGTAGTAAAATACTCATGTTGACATGCAGACATGGACACCTGGACAACACTGCAAGTAATTCCCATAAAAAGAATTAGGGAGTGAAATTTCTTTGCCTGTGAAGAGTGCTATACTGGGCAAATATCCACTGAGGCCACCACATGAAATATGTTTGGCTCCACAATTTCTCCAAACAAAATGCAAAGTGAGGCTGCCTGACTCAAGTTCTAGTGTTTCAAAACATTAGATTCTGCATTTAAAATGTATTGTGGATTGTTTTGTTTTGTTTTGTTTTTCCCTCCAAAGGGCAGCAATTAGTTGGTGTATCATTACAGAGAGGATGGCATTACAGAAAGGAGCAAAAAGGATGACAACTTTTTTGTGGTGGAGACTCACATGCCATGGTGATGACCAACCTTATAAAATTCTAGATAGTCACAACAGACCACAAGGGAGTCACAAAATCATTATAAACAGTGTATTAATAATCCTCATACTGTAATAAGGAGTGTCCAAATAGCCTATGACATCAGAGAACTTTATAGCTCCAGAGGAACTATTAGATTTTATCTTCTCAAGAATCCTTAGATTAAAGTCCTCAATGAGATCCTGACACAATAAAACATAATGATTTCAAAAGAGTTGCTATGTTCTATTGTGTCAATAATTTGCATACTAAGGAGCCCCTATGGTACCATAGTCCTTGACATTACAGAACATGGACTTGCTACATACTGAGTGGCATTTACATCACCAGACAGTCCATACACAAAAATTGTTGAATATTACAAAATGAGCTTCACTTGAGTTTTAATGAAGAAAGTTTACACAAAATATCCTCTCTTATTTCTTAAACCCAAAAATCATGAAATATGGAGACAAAATAATTTCTTATGTAATCTTGAAGGCTAGATTTTCAGATAGTTGCATGAGAATAATCCCTTTAGCCTCATTTATGAGGATACTATCCTTAGTCTTTGTACTCACTCACAGTATCACAAATGTCGTGGTGTTATATGTTAGCTTATGTAACGCACAGACCAATATGTTTTCCTGCAAAAGCATGAATTAAGGAACAAGCAGGTGCTTTAACGCTGAATATTTCTCTTTTTTTGTGTGTGTCTGGGTAAGTGACATCCTTAACCCGACTTTAACAGTGTGTATGTGAATATTCCTCTGTTAGGTGAAGAGTTCTCTCTATGTGACTAGTTTTATGTGTGGTGGAGGAGAGCTAATGTCTCTGTATAAGATAAGAGAATCAACCATGGCTGTTGGAGGGAGCTTCACTCCAGATAGTGGGAAGACTTTTTTTACTCTGCTGAGCTCAAGTCCTGCTGTTAATAATTGAAGGTTGCTTTGTCGAAAATGACTGTCCATATCCATCATTTTGAAGACAAACTTTTTCAGGTTCTCTCTGTTTTATGCCATATCAAACAGTCCAACAGCACACAATTCACAAGTCGCATGATCAGCCTCAAGTTTCCAGCCTTTGAAAAGTTTGCTATTTTGACTTAAGTATTGAGATACTTCTTTTCTATTACAAAAAAGATGCATCTTTTGAGGATTCAAAGAAGCAAAAAAGAATATTCTCATTTTCCTTGACAGAATGCTTGCTGTGTTCTCCATGTTGAAGGCTGGCAAATATGAACAGACAGGTTTACCCTTTTATCCCTTCTAGTTACCCAACGTGGCTTTTAGGTCTTTCTCCAAACGAAGCACTCTGCAAGACACCCAAAGATAAAAAAGGGGAATGAACTCACCTACATAGAGCTTATGAAGTCTTTAACATTTGATTGATAGTGTTTCTGTACCTGTGGAACATTTTTAAAAACCTTCTACAACTGTGAGTACGAATACTTTTGTGAACATTCATGGTGTGTGCATGTGTGTGTATAAAAACTGCAGAACAGAACAAGATTTTAAAGTTAGAGAATAGATGCATTGTATTATTGATTATTGTTATGCAAGACTTATAAGTCTTCTATGATGGTGGTAGCAGGAAGCCTTAAAAAGCGATGTGGTCCTTGCATGAGTTTTGCCTAAATTTATCAGTTTGCTGGGGCTTTTTTGCTTGCTATTCCAAGAAAGAAATTAACACCTTGTCAGCATGGCAGAGGAGAGAAACACAGTAAGTCTTCATAGATCATTGACAACTACTGATCTCTTGTGCACTGTAGGCAGATTGCTCTAAACAGGAGACCTAAATTTATCTCAAGCTAATAGATAAGCAAAGAAAATCAAAGCCCTGAAAGCCCTGATATGCACATACTGTAGAGGGGAGAGCTTATGCATCCCTAATCCCATGGGATCTTCCTTCTGTATGAATAATCTTCTGTAAACACTTTTTTTTTAAAAAGAAAGCAGTTTCTAATAAAAAAAAATTGACCATTTGTGAGAAGGATCATAGAGTATGCTACTCTCCAAAACATTTGACTGTAAGTGTGAAAACAAGTGCCACTGAATTTAAGAAAAGTATCTGTATGGAGTGAGAAAACTATGGTCAGTGATTTTTTGAAAGACTGAGAAAAGTTTTGCAATACGTGCACATCTGCAGAGATGAGTGGATGCACTTGTTTCATCATTTGAGATAATCTAGTTGGTTTTTTGCATGTTTTACACAGGGCTATTTCCAGAAGGGCTTGATCTCTTTTTCCTTTTCAAAGCATTGACTTTGCTATCACTGTTGTTATTGCTGTGCTAATGTTATCACACTCTGATTATTTTCACTGTGTATGTGTTTGTTGCTTCCTGTACAGAGTAGAACTTTTTCTGCCGGCAAAAGCCAGAGCAGCAGTCCTCTTTTAATACAAACCCCATTAAAAGCTGCCATTCTTAAATTAGCTCTGCAAAAAAAAGTGCATTTTATAGTCAAGCAAGCAGTAATTGGACACTGTGGCTATGAGTGGCCCTTGTGGTGTTTGGACCAAGTCCAAATGTACCTTCTGTCTGTCTCTGACACAGGCAGACAATAGTAGTATTATTTACTGTGCTGGCTCTGTGTAATTCGACAGGCCAGCTGCAAGAACAAAGAACCACTAACATTTTGCCCAGCCCTATTCCCAACTGAAGGCCCATCTACATTTCATAAATAATTTCCAAAAATACTGGATTCTCTTTCTCTTCCATAGCCTTTACTGTGCTAATTTAGAGAATGAAACTTAGCCTTTCAAACAGTATTCCCTTCCTGTGCTGTCATTCATATATTTTCAAGTTTTGGACACCCTCCCTATATTGAACCCTGAGTCAATACAGTGTAGGACTTGTCTCCTCAGCTGTGTTTAGGAGTAGGGAACTACCCCTGGTACTGACTTTCTCATGATTATAAAGTTAACCAAAGGGTTTGGGGGTGGGTCATTTGACTCTAACAGCTCTCTGACCCCTTCTGACTATATTAAAACACAAATATTTAAAATATATAGAGGAAGAGCTTCCCTCCTACATAGCCATAAGCAACATATGAATGAACACAAGAGGGAGTATTAGGTAACAGTTAATATTAGGGGAATTGGGAGCAAGGGATTCCTGGACCTATTATTATGTGTAGACTTGGCTTTGTTTTTGCATCCTAGGACAGCTTTTTGAAACGTAACCTATCAAGGACAGTAAGACAGCATTTTCCACACCTCCAGTTTACAACCATTGTACCTGCCTTTCCAACCAAGGAGAGGATGAAAAGAGCTGCTTATTTTTTGTATATAACCTGAGGCTTCTTGAAAGTTCAGGCAACTGAACTGCATCTGTAAAATTGGTATAAGGACACTTCATTACTTTCCTTGCATGAAAGGCTGCCCCCTGTGAGAGTTGTGTCTTGAGCTCGCATGAGCACTCAGAGTGCTGATTTTTTAAATACAAGATATGTCTTTTTCCTGCCATTAATATCTCCATTTTCTCATCTGGTTCTACTGGTAGCCTTTTCACAATTGTTTGCTGTTATTTTCCATGGGGTATGTCAAGAATGCATGTGAGAAATCCACAGGTAAGAAGGGGGCATTGGGAAGAGACTGGAAGTCCAGTCCTCTGATATCTGCACAGTGGACAGGCAAGCTGGAGGGAAGTGGTGGAGGGGGCAAATTAACTGCAATCAGTAAGATACTAAAACAAATTACTCCCTTAGGAGACAGAGAGGAGATGGGAATCCTCTGACTCACTGTCCCATCACTGTTCTTCTGGGGCGTCTCCTAGAGTGCTGCTGCTACATGCCAGCCCTTACAAAAGGCTGAAACAAAAAGCTCCCTCTCCTTCACAGAATGCCATTTCAATGAGGCATGGTCATGCTGCACTTGTTCACAAACATATATGAATATACCATATGTGCCCACAGTGTCCTGTAATAGAAATCATAATACTTACAGAGTTGTATGAATTCTGTCAGGCAAAGATAGAGATTTTCAAAGTTGCATTATTATGCCAAACTGCATCTGTCCATGTGAAACACATCTAGTGACAATACTCTTTGAATTTTTAAACTTGATCCTAGGAATCCCTTAAATAATTTGTAAGGGGATTGTCAGAAATCTCTTCGTCTACTATTTAGTTGGGATTTATAGACAACTCTCTCCTCGCTACGGAAACTCTTTCCAAGTGTCACAGCATACAGGTAAACACTGACCAGCACCCTAGAAAACACACTGAGATGAAATGGCAGAAGCACAAAAGCAGGCTATCTGATTGCTAATCAGCCAACTGGGGCATGCTGGCAGCAAGGCTTGGTTTCTTTTAACTGCTCTGGCCCCTGGGAATACACTTCTGCTTGAAACCACTTTGACTGCCCTGTGTTGAGCACAGGCATTCAAATAGATCTGCTTCAGTTTGTTTTGATGGACTTACAGAGAGCCTTGATTTATGCCAGAAATTCCTTAGAATGAGCCTCAGTGGTATCTAAAATGTATGAGCCAATTTTCTCACAGGTAGAAATTGTCTTGATTGCTCAAAAATCTGGACATCCAGCACATTCACACACAGAGAAAGTTCATCTGATAAATTAAACAACACTAATCCAGGATGACAAGATTCATTTATTTATATATTTATTTATTTTGCAGTATGTATTCACCTAAATATGAATCAGGAAAATTTTAGAGCTCAAACTAAATTAAAACATCCAGCTAGATAAGAGTTATCACAGATGAAAAATTCCTGGAGAAACCTGATTTCAGGTTCTAAGATGCAGATATGATTTCTTCCACAGAGAGAAAGCAAACTGCTCTTCTTTATGTGGACAGGCTCCTCAAAAGGGCTAATTTAACCTTAATACAAATCTCTTCTGAGACACATATATGCTACAGATAGAAAATTGGAATCTCAAGCTGGCAAAATTTAATTTGTTTTTCTACTTCATCAGAGCCAAATTTCAAAATGTTTGAGGGGTTTTTCAAGAATAATAATTTCACCTTCTATCTGCATCTGTAATAGCAAAGAATCACTACATAGGACACGTACTCAAGATGCAGAAGATTCTCAGGAGAAGAGTTTATGTGCCCCTTGATTTGGAATTCAAAACCATGTCTCCAATATACAAGGTGAAATATTTAACTTTTACATTTTTGTGGGACAAATTTCACAGTTTTGTATTTGATCCTGAAAAGCTTTTTTTTTTTTTTTTTTTTTTTTTTTTTTTTTTTTTTTTTTTTTTAATGAAATGCCCACTAAACTTGACAAATTACTGAAAAGTTCAGAGTTTTGTAAATTGGCATTTTCCAGTATTTTGGACAAAAGAAAGTACAATCTAAAAGTCTAAAGGTTGGCTGTTTGGCTGTACATTTCTGTTTTTCTATTTTTAATTTATTCCTTTGACACAGGAACTGATAGTGTGCTGAGGAGTAATGGAATTGGATCATATTTTCATGTCTTCCATATTTCCTCCAGATTATTCTTATCCCCAAACAAGAATAGTGTTATTTTCACAAATATTGGTTTTAACCTTAGAAATTATTTGTTTCTTTAATAGCTGGTTTAACTGTTGTTTTTGAGGAAATCTCACCAGAACTTGCTTACGAGTATGTAAATACACTCTCCTTAGTGCTTCAGCTGGCCCATCTGACCACAAACCATGATGATAAGGCTTTAGCCAGGCCTATCATAGAGTCCCTTTCAAAACCAGCCACAAATGATGGGGATGAGCACAGTCTTCTGGCCACAGGATAATAGCTCTTAACCATGATTAACTTTTCTATGTAACACTGACTCATTGTCAAAGCTTTTAGAATTGTGATTCCTTGGTTTATCATATATCTGTTCAGGAACACATATTTATTTCTTCTCTTTTATGTGTAATAACATGGAGCAGGACTTTTCTATTTGTAGCAGGAGATGGTATATTGAGAAAGGCTGGTCTAGAAGTGATAGCTGTCTGGGAGTTTGTCAGGACTGAGAGTCCATCTGAGGAACAGACTGTACCTTGCTAAGGCAAAGGTGAATAAAATGGTAATTTTACCACTCACCTGCTTAAGGAACCAAATTATTGCTATTACATTGTTACGTATATTTTAATGTTAGAGAGCGTATTTATTATTATTATTCATTGCTCCTTTTCAATATAAAAAAGTGCATATTAGTAGAAATATAATATTTTCATTCATTGGAGGCAGGTATCAGACACGACTTGAAGTAATTTTTGTGTATCTTCTTATCATATTTTTTCTTATAAAACAGTGTAAACATTTATATTTTGACTGGAAGACAAAAAGAAATAGGCAAGGTTTCATAAAAATTTACTGCAGGAAATTTTAAATTTAATAAAAGTATTCAGCATTTTGTATGTGTCTTAGTCTTTGCTATGGCTCTTTCAGCATTTTCATGTTGTTCCTTAACCTCATGGTGTCTTATTAATGTTTTCTGTGTGTCAGAAGTTGATAATTATTAGTAAAGATTGTCTGCCCCACAGGCACCTTACAATTTATCAGCAGACTATTAGACAATTTGACCTCATCCATAAAAGAGCACATTAAACACTATAAAAGGAAGAAAGTGTCCTGAGAGAGTAAAATTAGCAGTCAGTAAATCTACTCAGTGTCTACTCTTGTATTGTTTATGCTGCTGACATGTTTGTGTGTGCACAAATATTTTCAGCGGTGCCCAGAGACAGGACGAGGAGCAACAGCCACAAACTGAAAGTCAACAGATTTCACATTAACATGAGGAAGAACTTCTATGTGTTCAGGGTGGCTGAGCACTGGAACAGGTGCTCAGGGAGGTTGTGGAGTCTCCCTGTCTGGAGACATTCAGAACCCACCTTGGACATGTTCCTGTGTAACCTGCTCTGGGTGACCCTGGCTTGGCAGAGGGGTTGGGCTAGATGACCTCTAGAGGTCTCTTCCAAGTCTAAACATTCTGTGGTTCTGTGTTTGTGTGTCTTTGTAAGTAGAAATATAAACCTTATCCATGTTTTTGTGACATATTTCAATGCTCATCTAAATAATCTGAACAGTTCCATAACTTAGAGTACATCACACTGCAGTGAAGAGTGACTGTAAATATGCACCAAAGATCACTGGAGAATCAAATATGAATTTAATTAAAAGGAATTAATACTAAGGCATTTCATCTGATAAGAAGCCGTATCAGTTAGGGACTTAGTAAGGTATATTTTGTAGTCACTGGGGCTTTGGCTTATCTTGCTTCTTCGTGTTTTTCTCAAACCCCTGTGTGTGGGATATGTGTGCTGAAGATTGGAGCAGCTAAAAGCTACAGGCAACATTTCACTTTCTGTTACCCCAGAACAACTTTCTCATTTCCAAGAAGGTGCAGCCAGGTAACTAAGCACAAAAATGCAATCAGCTGCTGAATCCTATTCCAGATGTGGGGCAACTTTCTTGGTGGTCAGAATGATTTCTGCCTCTGAAAAAGTTTTGAGATAAAATATTAAAAAGAAAGAATGTTCGAGGCTCAGATTTACCATCCTCCATATGTAAAAACTGTACCTGTAGGAACTGATGAGAACTATTCCAGGGCAGAATTTATCCCTTCATCTTCTATATGTCAGAATTATTATTTTTGTAAACATGCTGAGTTTGCCTCTGATAAAAGGATGAAAGCTATTTCTTTCAAGAGGGTGAGACTGGACCTTAACTGTTGTGATGACTGATGAGAATCCAGACCCAAATCAAAGGACAGGCATAATTAATACAGATGTTCCACTTTGCCTGGTCTTGAATATGTTCATGAAGACATTGTCAGCCAATGGCAAACTGCTCACTGTTTGCTAATGACAAAACAACTATCTAAATTGAATGTTTGTTTCTATTTAAAGGTCAACATGACTGCCTAATTCTAAATTATGTAATTATGCTATGAAAGCAGAGTTAAGAAGCTGCTAACCTGCATCATATGGAGCCAACTGTGAAAAAGCAATACTGTTGTTTTGAAAGATTTCTGTTAAATGAGCATCAAGTGACTGTTACCATTGTGGTAATGAGATTGTGCTATTAACAGGATGTGGCACAGACAAAATCTATAAGAAAGACCTTGCATTTTTGAGGGATGTTAAATAACAAAATGCTTGAAAATTTCTTCGTGTCACTCATTTTTAGGAGCACTTTTCTGCTCGGTCCAGAAGATGCAACCACATACATGAACAGCCTTCTGTCCTGTCTGGCCCATAGACCTTGGAAAAGTGCTCCCTCCTTGAACTGGTGGCACTGGCTTCTGGTGCAGATGAATCACTTCCAGAGCAGGCCCAAATATGCAGATAACTATAAAATTACAGGTATTTTATCAATATATTTTTTCCAGAATAGATCATTGTGGTTCATTTTTACTGCAGCTATTCAGAAAAGGGTGTTTCATGGATTAAAACTGTGTTGGTGTTAGGTACTGGGAACACATGGAGCAGTAATACAGGCATTGCCTTCCCTAGAAACAGTGCTGGGTCAAATTGCCATCTCCCTGACATTTTGCTGTCATCTTTCCCTTGAGCTGTACGACGTAAAGCTAATCCTTCACGTTCCTGAACCGATGATCCTGCTTCCCCCAGATTTAGTGAATTCAAACTGTTATGAGAAAAGCCCAGTTCAGTTTGACTTTCTGACGAGCCTTTTCCAAGCAATTCCTCCCACTGCTGCTGCGCCAAACAGCCTTACCACAGCTCTGTGTTTAAGAGGCTGGCATTTTATGTGCTTCATTTATAAATCCTGTTGGTGGAAACATCTCTGTAGCTGGACCCAGTAGGAGCCTGACACTCTCATTGTGACTAGCTGTTTATTGTGCAAGCTGCTGACTAACTTGCAGTAACTAAAATATAATTTTCCAAAATAGACACAGATGACAAATAGATAATCACTGCAGAGAGCCAATATAACTAAGAAGTACACTCAAGGCTCTTTTAGGTGTACTTCACAGGATCATTATAATCAGCAAACGGATCTTAACTCAGGCTGTCACCTACTCAAAGCTATTCCTTATTTTCAAGGCTGTGTCTCATCGTGCCACTTCAGATAAAGCAAAGGGGCTCCAGTCATGTGCCTTGGTACCAGTCAGCTCTCAGATGGCATCCAAACACTGTTCTTTTCTAGCTCCCAAACCCTGTGACGGCTCTATCCTTTCTTCCCAGCTTTCATTCCAGCTGAAGAAATGGATTGTTTGGACTAGGGCGAGTGGGCTCCCTGCTCACCAGGACTCAAGGAGCTGCTTGATTGCTTAAATCCAGGTTGAGGAACTACTACTTCCCTGTTCTCAGATTTTCCTGCAGCCAGTTTTGCACTTACATCACATCACATCACTGTCCAGCACTTGCCAGTCTCTCAAAATTGCTACCCCATATGGCTTTGTAGCCATTATTTCCTAACAGAGACAGCAGGATAATACCTAAGATGATGGATATTTAAAAGTATTCAACTGATACACAAGCAAGGGAAAGAAAGCAAACACCTTGACTTAACTGAAGAGGCAGAGGGCAAAGATATCATGAAAGCATTCAGTTATCCTTGACTAGAATAAATAAGTAAATCCCTTGAGAATGGGACCCTGGGCACTTAAGCAACAGTAAAATAAATTAAAATCCTATGCCTGATGATAAAATACAATGTAGTTTCAGTGTAAGATTTCTTGATACTCTGAGGAGAATATTTCTATTGAGGCCTCTGGTGTTCGTCTAGCTCATTAAATGAAACCCATAATAGAAAGAAACATTCACACACACCTTAAAAATATGTGTACTTTTTGAAATGTTCCTATGTTGAATTTCGATATAAGAGTCTAGGGCAGATGTTTAAATTCTGAATGCAGAGGGATCACAGCTCTCTGAACAATGACCTGAACTTGACAGAGCTCATGAAAGAGCTGCAGACTCACCAGCCTGGACTGTGGGAGTCATGGGCACAAAACTGGCTCTGTGTCCCCACCTCCACACCCAGCCTGGAGTGTGGCCATAGTGCTCCCAGTAAAGCCACTGCAAACCCCAAAAGACCTCCATCCACGAGAAGATTTTCATGGCATTTTAAAGGGAATGCTTTTTTTGCCAAGTATGAATGAAAAGAAATCCTACTAGCTGGGGAAGAGAGATATCTATCTATCTATCTATCTATCTATCTATCTATCTATCTATCTATCTATCTATCTATCTATCTCTGCATATATCAAAAACTGCTATATCTCCTATAAAATGAAATGGTGCTTTTTGACCTGCCATAATTGGAAGCTGTGATAAATTCTGTTACACAAATCATAGCACTAATTATTTAATTATTTAAAAACAAAGTGATAGCAAAAATCCCGACAAAAAATGTTGCTTGCAGGTTTTCACATTTTGCCGTTTGCTTTTTTTTTTTTAGCTTCAGCGACTCCAATTATGAACTGCTTTCCACATGCAGTCTAAAAAAATTTTGACATTAGGGCTGTCGGTGGCAGATGAAGGTGTTGTCAGAGCACTGGGCGCGGAGTGCCGCAACGCGAGAGGCCGTGTGACACATCTTCTCAGAAAGACACAGTATCTTCATCACTGCAATGTTTCCCTCTCAGATTAGACTGACTTGTTAACTCATCCTCCCTGGTATCTTTTTGTTAATGCCTCAGCTTTTTTAGCTGTTTCTCTATTTCTCTCTCTGATCAGCCTGGAATTACATTTGTGGTTGGTCATATAAAGGAGAGAAAAGACTAAAGAAATATTTAGGTTTAGGTGTATTTAGACATTTTATGTTCACAGAGAGTATGCAACATTTTCAATGGAAAGGAGGGAGGGAGGGAGGGAAGAAAGGGAGGAAGGAAGGGAGGAAGGAAGGGAGGAAGGGAGGAAGGGAGGAAGGGAGG
>VZUI01070220.1:0-11410 GCA_013401135.1 Cettia cetti
TTTTTTTTTTTTTTTTTTTTTTTTTTTTTTTTTTTGGTTTTTTTTTTTTTAATCCACTGCTGGTAACTAAGCTGCAGCCTATTTATGATCAGAACTCTAGGGTGGTTTACCTGTACTGTCAAGTACCAGTGAAAGCCACTCTTCTGTGCAGCACAAACACCTACTAATCCATACCCTTGCCTTGAGACTGAAGGGTTATTTCAAAATTAACCTTGGCTTCAGCACAGAGTCTCTTAAATTGTGCTCAGTTTCTGTGCATATGTTTTAGTGCAGACATCCTAGTGTACAAATAAACTGTATGTCTGGTTAACTTGGGACCTACCGAATGCACTTTGATATTATGCAAGATCTTGTTAACTTTATCTATGTTTCACTGCCTTTTCTGCAGGAAGGGAGAAGGGGAAATTGGATCAAGGTCTTAGTTTACTACTATTCATCAACAGTGTGAAAAAAAAAAAATCAAAGCCACATTAATAAACTAAATATTACCTCCCACTGATTGCTGGCTACCAGGCAGATAGAGTTCTTTCTGATGGACTCCTAAGAGGGTCTTCAATAAAGTAAAATATTGAGCTTGACGTTTCTCCTGCTTGCTGCCAGGAAGGTCTAAATTGAGTCCCAGTTGTTTTTCAGATTAATCCATTTGAGAGTATAGAATCTGGCAAGAGTATTTTACAACTTTTTGAAAATGTGTTTAAGCTTAATGTAGTTTTGGGTATTTCATGTATGTGTGCTTAATTATAAAACACTCATCTCCTATCAAGTACAAGGTATTAGCATGAAGGCCTAAAGAGACTTGGTAGAAATAAGCAAAGTGCAGCAGCAAAAAGGAGTGCTCAGCTTGAAGGAGGGACAGAGCCAAAGCATCTGCAGTGCTTTTCTGAAATCTTGCCATGTTTTAAAAGTGATGACTGCTCCTGCAGTACTCCTGTTCCTGGGGGCCTGGTTCTTCTTGTTTACACCAGTTTTAGCTCAGTTGACTTGAGAATTATTATATTCCTGTAAATCAAGAGAAGGAGGAGACTTTGGCTCAGTCTTTGCTGTCAGTTGGAGAAATATATTAACTCTCCCATGCAGACTGTAAAGAAATCTGAACAGAGAAAGAGTTTAGGGGCCATCTTCAGTTCCAAGCCCCTTTTGAGGTTTGGGGAAGGATGTGGCAGTAGTACATGGAAAGGAGTGTTCAGCTTTATGAGCAATTAGCTTTTAAGCACTACATGGCTGCATTGCAGCATACAAGTGGTATGATCTAGAGCTGGCTGTTAGTTTTTCAGCCCAATGTTTTTCCTTAAAAAAATCCCTCCACTCCTTAATGAAGCTGAAATTACTTTCTCTTGAAAGGCATTGGTTTTGGCTGAACTTTTGAAGGGAAGACTTTTGCATAGGGGCTTGAATTTTGAGAGGAAATAAAAGCCCACCGTGGAAGGGAAAATGTCCTCCTGGTTGGATGAAATGCAGGCTGGGGGAAACAAGGTGAGAAGAGGGTTTTGGCCACTCTCACGTGCCAAGTAAAGCTGCGAAAACTGCACAAGTGGTCATTCTGATCTTCATCCTCCTGTTCCTCCCTGTCACCATCCTGAATGGGATGTGATGAGGAGCTTTTATCTCCTGGGTCTTAGACGTGCTGCAGCTCTCTTTAGGAGAAGAGTCTTTAGAGAAGACTCTCAGTGCATTATCTATCTCTGGGCTAGAAGCCTGTGGATTGCTGAAATTCTCCTGCTTCAGTTCTGATCCTCTGAGTATTCTGGGCCGTGTTTCAGACACCTACCATCATCCCTCAGGTTATCTGATGGCTCTTTCTGCTTAGATTAGAAAACTGTTCCACCTTCTCCAGCTCTCTTTGTTTTTGAGGCTTTCACAAGCATCACTTTTGGTCTGTGCATATGGCCTGATATATATACATGCAAATAAGACAACATGCATTATATATATATTTAACATGTAGCTTGAAAAATCCTCTATTACCTCCTATTCTGGATGAGGATAGAGATCAAAGGCTCCAACAAAATGTATCACAGCTCACTGCTTGTTCTGGCCATGCTAGCATGTAAATCTTGTAGAAGCAACCAAGGAAAAATTGTCAAGGTTACCAAACTTCCTTCTGCTGGAAGCAGAGCCACTCTGATGCTGGTACATTGCCAGTGACATCTGACAACAGAGTATAACAAATAATCTAATGCTGATCACAAAAAATAGCAGGGAGAGATGGGGTTTATGTAAATTAATTTAGTTTTTAGAATTAATTCATTGGCATGACTGGCAAGCAAAATCATGGAGGATTTTTTCCTCTCTGGCTCTCAGATGAGTTTAACACAGAACAATTGTTAGCCCTATAAAAATTACTCCACTATGGGAACACACTTGCTGCATGATCAATCCTATCACATGGATGCAAATAGAACAAGGTTGAATTGGCACACAGCATGTCAGGGTAGGAGCAGCCAAAAAGGAAAATGGTCTGAAATCCCATGGGGAATGACTGTACACATGGCTGTACAATAGAGTAAATATCTGCTCAAAGACAATGAGAAGCAGGGTACCCTCTTTTGCTTCCCAAACAGAAGTGACATTTCACAAATCTATGACATCAAATGACCAAATGTGTCCTTGGATGTAATGTGTTATTTAGGGTTAGATCAACAATGATTTGCAAGTGTGATAAGATACCTGAAAGTGTTAGATAAGCATATATTGGAAATATTATTGTAATTACTCAATGGGTTTTCATCAAGTGCCTATAAGAGCGGCTACTGGAAAATTAGCTACTGGTTATATTTTGAAAACAAAGTTAGAGTTGAGCTTGACATATAAACAGGAATTAATTTTATAATTTTGTGGGGTTTTTGCTGACTCCTCAAGGCATTGCAGATTTTATTTTAATCTGACAGACCTTAATGGCTTTTAGAAAAATGCTTCATGAAGAAAATCTCAAGTCATTGCCCAAGAAAACCAGTCCAAGATTATTCTACCATCTGTGGGCAACTTGGATGCACACAGACATTAATTTATCTACTGGTCATGTCTCGGGTTTACTGACGAAAAAGCTCTTTTATTAAAAATGCCACTTTCTGATCCTTATTGCTCAGGAGGGCTTAAGCCATAATGTGACATCTGTTGGCTCAACCAATTATGTATAAGGCATTTTTGATGCAATGGTTTTGTTAGAACATGCCAAAATCATTGAAACTTTAATTGGAAAAAATTTCACAGGTCCAGATTTTAATTTCCAGCGAGAGTGGGAAGAAGAAGAGGAGAACAGAGTTCATTCATTTCAGAAGAGTCAGTAGTTAAGACATCCATCTGCTGTGAGAAGCCAGATTCATATGCCTGCTCTGCCATTTTCATCTTCATGTGAGTTGTTCGAATGGAGGTCTTAGAACAGCCTGACCTGGTGAGTAAAACTGATACTGGGATTAAAAAAAAAAAAAAAGAGGGAAGGGGCTTATTTTGCACTAGACAGTAAATAAAATGGACATGCCTGGCAAAATGAGTCTGTTTGACCACCCTTCAAGCAGCCTGGCTAAGTCCTGGAATAGGCTGAGGAGGAGTTGTTATGGGGATGGTAGAGCAAGAAGGAAATGCATGCTTAATGAAAAAGCAGAGAATGGACCTGACAGTAATGCTGTTGGACTATGAATACTGCCAGGAACACAAGTCAGGGATTCCTTCTGGTCACAGAGCATTCACAGGCAGGTGTTTTTAGGTCACAAGCACCCAAAGACCCAAGTTAGAGCCATGAAGGTCAGCAGGAGTGTGTCAAGGTTCCCTTAACTGCAGGCTGAACAACCTCACATCAGGTAAAAGCAGCAGTTCCTGATGCAATGGGAGATTTCTAAAGCCCTGAACTGTGTCCTGGTGCATCTGCATTAGGGTTTTAGCCCTGACCAGGCCAATGGGCTGATATGGAAATCCACACCCCTCATGGTTTACACTGTGGTGAGGTCTCCAACCACAGAAATGTATTCCCTTCAGATGAAACTAAACTGGGATATGTTTAGGAGCGTGCTTAATGGACTGTATCTAGGAGCATGCTTAATGGAATTTAACCACTAATAGAAAATCAGAGCACAGGCTAGGGCTACTTACTGCCTATGCTGGCAATGAACCACAACCAGAGTTTACAAAATGTCAGATTTTATTTATTATTCTGTGCTATTCGCTAGTTCTGAGTTTTTCAGATGTACATATTTTGAAGACACAATTTCCTTAATCGAGTACTCATAGATGAACCACTGCAGAACCACAGAACTGTATATTTCTAAGAAAAAGTATGTCACTAAATGATGTGAACACATATTGAAAAGGGTGTTCTAACTTTACAGAGGTGTCTTTTTATACTACCCCAGAGCCACATTTGCAGTCTTTTTCCAATGGTTTTAGTCTCTGACCCGGAATGCTTTGTATGGACCATGAAAATTAAGGAAAGTGGGGTTCTTCTGATCTTCTCTCTCGAAGTATTTGAGATCCTGCCTTGGACAGAAGATGCCTGAACTTACTTCAGGCCAGCAAAGGAAGTTAGAAGGTGGTTACATTCAAAAGGTACAACCCTGTTATGGAAGGACTACCTCAAAGCAGAAACTATGAGTTCCTTACTCCTTAGAAGACTTTGACAAACACACAAAGATTGGTTTGGGAGAAAAGGGAGGTGGTGATGCTGGCCCATCCCTAGGTCCACAAGAAAACTGTATTCAGCATAATCATGATATTTCTGAAAAAGTTTCTAAATGGGGTAGTAGCCCAGTTGGCTGAAAAGCCAAGGACCTAGATATGAAATCTCTATATATTATACAAGAGAATAAGTGAATATCATCAATAAAGGAATTTTGACAGCATATGTAACGTAAATTAAATGTTACAGAAACAAGATTTGTATGAAACTTTTCTGGCAGTATGCATGAACCCAAGGGGGGGGGGGGGGGGGAAAGGTGTAGTTAATAATGTTCAGTAATTACAAAAGTCTTTTACATCTAGGTTTTCTTGTGTCCTACATTCTAGACAGCTGCCTACTTTGAAACATCATTTTTATCAGATAGTTTGAAGCCTTTTTTTTTTTTTTTTTTTTTTGTTATGGTGAATAAACTTGTAGCATCTGTGACGTTCATGTGATTCCTATTCCCATTGGAGGATGAAGTTTCCTTTGGTGAAATGAGATTCTGGCAAAAAAGGCTATTAATAAATGTAACTTCTTATGCGTAGCAAACTATTTTGTGTACTTGCAGCATGGGGAATTCTTCAAATGGTTTTCTTTTATGAATAATTGTAAATTTAATGTTGGCATCAATAACTTCTTTAAATGGCTCATTCTATATCTGAGTTACACACTTCTTAGCAACACAGCTCAGCTTTGATGAATCTTGTGCATAATTTTAGGTTTTACTGTGTGAGTACAAAAGCAAGGAAGATGCTAGAATTGTTCAAATTACCTGGCTCTTAAATGGTTTGAGAGAAAAAGGAATGCATTATGCTTTGGTCATTGAGATTGTAGAACACAATAGAATCAACGTTTCTTGGTTTATTATTCAGTTGCAAAACAGATTCAGGAAAAAAAAAAAAGCCAGCACACCTACTGAAAAATAGGTTTTCTCAAAAATGGTCCAGGCAAGTAGGATTTTCCTGGAAACAACTTTCTGCTACAGTCTGTGGATTTGCTACAGACAGCTGCAACCAAACAGTGGCAAGAAGCTGTGATGTTATTAATTTTATGGCATCTCTCTTTGCCAGTTGGAGTTCTTTGCACACAGGGGCAAAGGCAGGCACGGCTGCAGCTTGAGCTGCTCTGAATCTGTCTTTGGAAATGTTGCCATCAAACAGGAAGCTTCTGTAAGTGGTGCTGCTCCAAGAGTTCAGTGTCTGTGAGCAAGTTTTAGTGCTTTAAACACCCCTCTCGCCCTGTTGTGAGAACTGCCTAAAGCTCAAGGTGGCTGAAGCCTTTGTCTTGGTTCTTCTAGAGCATACAATCAGGCACCATGGAGCTGTAGATGCCTGGATTTTTCAAACACACCTTAACAATGTCCCCTCCTTTCCCTGAGGGTAAATCAGGATCATTCCAGTCCTTCCCACACATCCCTGAGGCCTGGGATTCCTGGAGTGAGGTCTTGCCAGTCAAGACCAAGGCACTGAAGACCTCAGCCTTTTCCATCACCCTGTCACCTGTCTCCTGACTCATTTAGCTTTGGGCTCACATTTTCACTGCTTTTCCTTCCACTTTTAATATATCCATATTTAGCTCCAGTTAGGCTTTGGCTTTTCAATCCTGGCATGCTTGAGTCTGTGCATTCCTTCTGATCTTGCTTTCACCTTCCCTATTCTTCCTCCTCATGTCTGAGTTTTATGAGTTTTATCTTCTTCTTAATCCATGCAGGCCTCCTGTCACCTTGACTTGACGTTCTGAACTTTGGGATGGACTGTTCTTGAGCTTGGTAGAAGTGATTCTGCAAAATTAACTAGCTTCCCTGGACCTTTCTTCTCTCATGGACTACATCCCATAGGATTTCTCCAAGCAGGTCTCTGCTTGTTAGAAACCCAGTGCTGTGGTGTTGCTTTTTTGCCTCATTCCCCTCTCATGATTTTTGACTTCACCATCTCATGGTTTGTGCAGTGAAGGCTGCCCCTGACTGTCTCATTCCTAACCAATTTTTCATGTTTGCAAGTGTGAGATCCAGCAGAGCCCCTGTCTCAGTGTCTCCTTAATTACCTGTGTAATCACTCAGAGCAGAAAACATTTAAGGATCATATATACTTAAATTAAGCTGTCCAGTATCTTAAAAAATTCAGATATCTCACATGCAGATATTATGACATGATGCCATTAGTTATTTTTCAGGCTTTGAAGATAAGAATAGAAGGGGTGAGGGCATCCTATTTCACCTCCCAGGACTACATTTTATTTTTGGTTGGCCAGTAGAAAACACTATTTACACGGCACACCTTTGTCAAGTGATGCTCATTTTTATTTTGGAGGTGATGTTTTCTGCAGTTCATAATTGCTGCTATCTTTACTGAGCAGCAAAGCAATGTCAGAAAAGTGCAAAGAGAACAACCACAGAATGAAGTAGATACACCCCTAAAAGGCTTAAAAGATAATAAGGTCTTCTGGAAAATGGCTGGGTTTTTCCCTTGTCTTGCTTGATCTGCCTCCCTCTACCCAGCATATGTTAGGAAGGCTGGAGTTTCTGGGACCCCAGGGAAGAGTTTAATGAATAAATGTCCTGTGTTCTACATTATATGAATCCTACCTTAAAAAAAAAAAACCCCTAAAAAACTTAAACTTGATGAGCTATAGATTTGAAGCCTTTCCTTCTGCTCGTACATACCTTGAAAAATAAGATAAAAGACAAAATAACCTCCAGCTGAAATTAATAAAACTATCCTCTTGCAGTTTGAATAAAATGTAAGGGCTAGACTTTGAAAAGTTTGAGTCTAAGACATGCTCCAAAACTTAGACTGAGTTTCTTTAGTCCTGATTTTTTCTCCAAGCAATGAGCTCTCAGCATTTCTTACTAAAGAAGGTAGAAATTTCTGAGGGCTGATATGGCTTGAAAAGTGGGTCTTTTAAAAATGGATTCAACATCTTATTTCAGAAGTAAGTGAAATACCAATTTAAATATCAGGCCTGAGGTCTATTCCTGCAACAGATCAAGTGGAAGCTCATCATTTACATCAGGTCACTCCTAAGCTGAGTCCTTAGTGCCAGGTTCAGAAGGGGATTAAAGTGGATGGAGGTGAAGGAGTAACACCTTAAGTGTCCATCTTTAGTCTCCCTTTTCCCTCCTGTGCCACCCAGAAAATCTGCACAGTATTTTACAGTTTATTTAAAAGATTTGGTTAAATACTTGTAAGCAGTAGCACACATTTCCTCTTACTTTTGAGTCTCTGAGTGATAATACAAAAAATAAGATTTTGCAACTTTTCTAGTTCCTGTACTCTTTACAGGGCCAAAGCCAGCAGAGGACTTAGGAATAGCAATTCACTCTTAGTGACCTTGATATTTACAACTAGATGTATAAGATCCCAAATATTTTTAGAGTCGCTCTTCTAACACTAAACTGGAGAAAAGTCTTGGTGACAACTGCCAAATGAGGACAATAGACAGAGATGAATCTAACTCTGGACTAGTCTGTCAGAGTGTACTGGGAAAAAAAAAAAAAAAAGAAATTTTGTGTGAAGTTAGGAAAGGCTACCACAACATGTCAAGAAGAACCATATTCCCAGCTGCAGAAACCCAGCTGGGGTTGAAGATAAAGATAAGGAAGAAGGAAGAATGATAAACAATACATCATGCAACTATATACATATAAACTGAGGACTAAAATCTTCTCAAGCCACTATGGAATGCTGAAAGAGAAATTCCTTTAAAACCAACAACACCCTGGCAGTACTGTTGTTTAGGGGACTGCACAGAGCTCATCCAATGGGATATTTCCTCCCAGTGATTTATATTATATTGATGTTGGGTTCTTGGCAGCTCTGAAAAACCTGTATGGAGAGGTTGGGCCAGTATGCTTCAGTATAATTCAGTATAATTCAGTCTCCAACAAGAGCTAGCTTCAGACTTGGTCCTGCTCTGATCCTCACCATTGTTGCCATCCTAGTTCTCAAGCAGTGCATGAACTCTGCATTTCTGAACTCAGGATTGAACTACATTTTCTATGAAATGCACAGTTAAAATTTTGGATGTTCAGGAAACATACTGCCACTTTTTTTTTTTTTTTTAAGGTGGTACTTGTGCAGCAGATTAGGGAAGACAGGCACCATGCTTTCTTATGGAAAGATTGCCTCTTCCTGATGCATCTGTCCCTTAGCAAACATAAGAAGGATTTTATGGATGTGCATGAAACAAGGCAAAGCTACAACAAATGTGACTTCAGCCAGTTCCACTGCCAAAGTCCTAGCAAAATTATTCATTCTCAGATAAATCTTTAATTGGTTCCCCTCTTAATACTATTTCTGGACCCCAGAGTCCTTTCTAAAAAGCCTCTGTGGAATATTTTTCTTCATTTTTAATTAATTATCTGCAATGTAAATTAATGCACAATAGCATTTTTTTTAAGTCAAGAGGAAAGCATTTTCCCTGTAAATTAAGATTCCTCCATCAACAATTTTACTGCAGCTAAGCTGCATCTTCCCTTTTCCAAAGCTCCAGACTCTCCTTCGTGGTGCTGCTCTGCAGCAGCAAAGAAAGAAACCACGGCTTCACAATGCTAAACACTCCAGTGGGAAACACAAACAGAGTGCATAAACCAAAGCATTCATTCCATGAGATTTTATTAAAAGGTTTCACCTCTAAATTGAGCTGTCATACGCTGTTGGGAAACTTTTTTTTACCACAGTTTATTTTAACTATGTAAAAAAAAACCATTAAAGGAATGAAAATTCTGCAGCTTTTCATATAAAAGGCGTGACCTTTCACACCCTACCAGCAAGCCATAGTGCATTTAATCAAATTGGTTCGAAAGTAAAATCATGCCGAATGTGAGGATTTTTTATTTTTTTTTTATTTTTGCTCCCCCCACAATTCTTTGGGATGACCCCAACCTTGTTAACATGCTGCAGATTCCTGTGTATCTCTGCAGCAGGCTCTTTGGAGTTCACTCGGAGGAAACTACAGCGCATGATTAAAAGATATCCTCTAGATGAGAAGGACGTTCAGTAATTTATAAATCATTCATTTGTGACATAGCTTTATACAGCTTTTCAAGGAATTGCATTAACTGCTTTTGCAGCTTCCTCAAATGTTGCTTTCAGTAGACAGTGTCATAGGTCATTACCAGTTTTTCCCTTATGTAAGCAATTCCAACTTTCTATTAAAAATACTAATTTCCACCCCACTACAGTATCTTTTGAAGTAGCATGTATATTAAAAAAAAAAATTCACAAGTTGCTTTGAAATATTAAAGGAATATATTTAAGTGAAGGGCTTTCAGGCAGGTTGTTTTTCTGTATTCCTGATGACAGAAAGATTTTAGCCTACAAAGTCAATAGTAAATTTTATTAAAGTCATTATTTTCCTGTTACAGGCCTTGTGCTTTAAATAAACTATAGCTGACAATGCTGTCTTACATACTGTCATGCTGTAAAACAGCCTTTCTTTATTACCACAGGGACAACTCATTTAGAACTTTGAAAGTGTTTTCACACTGGAGTTGCTCATTTGTGGT
Organism: Cettia cetti; assembly: GCA_013401135.1. Lineage (NCBI taxonomy): Eukaryota > Metazoa > Chordata > Aves > Passeriformes > Sylviidae > Cettia > Cettia cetti. The sequence continues at coordinate 10,158 of VZUI01070220.1, forward strand.
GCTGGCCGGTGGCTGTTCTTGACAAATACCTTTTATAGCTGGAACTTTCTCCTTTTTTCTTTTGAAGATACAGGGGAGGGAAAAAAAAAAAAAAAAAGAGAAAAAAAAAAAAAAAAAAAAAAAAGAGAAAAGAAAAAACTTGCAAACCCAACATTTTCCTGTTAAAGATAAATATTCTGCCTCCACCATTGGAGACATATCTCAATCTCCCTATAATATTTTTTTTATGACAGCTTGAAAAGTTTTTCCCCCAAGTCAAATTTTCCTGAATTATTCTTGTGCAAATTGATGGGAGCTCCACAAAAATAAAAAGAAGACATTACTTTTATTTAAATATTGTCATTTAAATGCTGTTAGTTAATTAATATTATAGGTTTGGGCCCCTGGCTGAGGCTGCAGCTTCCCAAAACTGTTGTTTTGATAGAAAAGTAGCACAAGGAATTTTCACCCTCTCCATCTTGTTGTCCTCAAGCCTCTGTTGCCAGCCTCTAGGGCTCAAGAGGGAAGTGGACAAGGAAAGAGAAATCAGGGCAGGATAGGATTGGGTTTGGGCTGGTTTGGGGCTGTGGGCACTTCTCTAACCCAGCTCAGGGTCTCATATCCCTTCTGCCTCCCAGCCTCACATCCTCTCCCCCAAGTCAAATGGGTTTTTTTTTAAAGCCTCCTGAGTATAGGAAGGGTGGATTTGGACCCTTGGCATTGGATGTATCCACTTCATGCAAAATACTCTTTTTCACCCCAGAAGTAGGTCTGGTTGTGACTGCCTAGCTTAGCTCCAGGCCTTCATCACAGACCATCCTTCCTGCTCCCAGAACTTTTGTCAGCTGTTGTTATCATGCAAATAGGATTGCAGACAGGCCAATTTTGTAAATTGTCCAGATGAATGAGTTATATGAGCAAATGCTGCTTGAATTACAGATGGATGGCTCAAGCTTTGTATTTTGCTGTTCTGAATACATTTCTATGAATTAAACTGTCTAGCTTGATATCTGAAAAATTAATTTTATCTCTTTTAACTTGTGATAAAACAGTAGTGCTTGAGTCATCCACGTGTAGAGTTGAAAAGACCACAGGAGATGATCTGACATGACTTCAAGAGGGAGTAACTACTCAGAACATCATCAGGTCTTTAACAAAACTGGGTAAAGCCACACAGCCAAAAACTTTTTCTGTCCGTCCATCCATCCATCCATCCATCCATCCATCCATCCATCCATCCATCCATCCATCCATCCATCCATCCATCCATCCAT
>VZUI01070227.1:0-32413 GCA_013401135.1 Cettia cetti
AAGACACTGGCTTTGATTTCAGTCCATGGGAAAGGCTTCCAACACTGAGAGAGGAATTACAAGTCACAAAGATGTAAAAGACAGTAGTGCAGTTTATCACCGGGTGTAAAAGTAGTATTTTGGGATTTAAAATGGGGGTGTGAGGGAGGCAAAATGGAGGAATCTGGGCGTGTCCCTGTCCTTCTGCTCCTTCTTGTCCTCCATCTTCTGCTGTGGTTGTGGCACTTTTGGATTGGTTTAGAGTAGAAGTTAACTGTCTAACTTAGGTGATAAATATTAGTAACTAACTGTAAATATAAAACACATAGTATCTAGCATAAAAACCAAAACCACCCAAAGAGTCACGCAGTCGGTTCCCAACCCTAATGCCACAAAAACCTTAGCAAAACACAAAAGCAATATAATAAATAATAAATAATAAACGACCTTGAAAACCTGAACCAACTGATTCTGATGTCTTCTTCAAGCTCAAAGCTTGAAAAAAAATTCTCTAGCTAAAATCTCGGAGTCTGCCAGCAGCAGAACCCGACAATCATGGATTTGAACTGTTGTCATAACATGTCCTAATGAGTTTAATTTGAAAATCATTACTTTAAATTATCTGCACAGATTTTGCTCTTTTTTCTTAATCAAAAGCCTGAATAACAAAACCTTCTTAACAAGATTTACTTCTATATCAGATACAGCACATAATGGTGATAAATAGTCACAAACAGAGTCCAGTCCCTCTGGGCTACCCTGTTGAAATCTGTGTACAATTTGTTTGGCCTATTGCACAAGTAAGGAATGGTGAAAGCTCATCAGTCATCCAGGTGTGCTCCATCAGCATCCAATTCCCAGCAGGTTATTTGTCAAAGGCTGCCCCACAGATGTCAGATACCAGCAATTACCATTAATTAGTGGTAGCAAATACCATGATTAATATCACTTCAGCCAGTCATTTCAGACTGTTTTCAGCTCCTGTTCTGCAGAGTGTACTTCCTCAGCTTCCAAAGGAGAATGATGTTCAAAGCCTTGTTAAAGTCAAGGTTGTTCCAGCCACTCTGATGTCTCCACTCCTGCATGTAGCCAATCTTTTCCTTATGGAGGGCAATATGCTGACCATACAAACAAATAGTAAATAAATGCTGACTCTTCCAAATTTTATTTCTGTCCTTCATGTGTTTGAAAATAGATTCCAGAAGGATGTTTTGTCACCCTTCCAGGCCTGAAGATGACCAGCTCAGAGTTCCTCCAGGTTGCCCTTATTAAAAGAGGGGCACAAAATCAGTCTTTTTCAGCCACCTGAGGCCTCTTTCTATCATCAGAACTTCTCATCTACAGCAACATCACAATCATAACATAAAGGTCTTTCACATGACTCCCATCTGGCCCCAGGATTTGAATGAATCCAGGTTCTCTAAGTAGAACCTTTTGCTCCCTGTTGTCTTTCTCTCTCTTTAAACTGTGAGGGTGTGCACTGAACTCTGGAAGCAACCTTTGCCAAACCCCATTGCTTGTTTGCTCCTTGCACTTTAATTCTCACTAGTATTTTAAGTACCTTTTAATTCTTTAAGTATACTAAATACTAGATATGCCATCAGAAAAAAACACATATGATTAGATTTTTTTCAATTTTTCCATTCCAAACAGTTTAATCCTTTCCAGAGCTATGATACAATACTAAGACCAACGCGTTTGCATTTTCTGAGACTTTTTTTTTTGTCCATGTGATAAAAGCAGATGTAGTAGTCTGAAAAATGAAGAATATGGATCAAAATTGTCAAGCTCACTTTTTTATGCTCTTGACAAACTCTTTGGAAAGTGTGTTAATACAATTTCTCTGCATTTTCTGATTTTTATCTGAATTTAGGCAAAAGAAAACCCCAACCAGCATGAAGTATTTGGCCCATCACCAAAGAAAGCACACAAATGAAAAACCATTAATATCCCATGGCCAAGAGACTTTGGCATAATTATAGAGCTATGTTGCCTAGATTCTCAGTCAAACATAATGTTCAGGAACTCTCCAATCTACTGAAAGCAACACATACAAAATAAGATTAGGCCTGTAGACTTAAAAAGCTAGTTGATAGGTATTAAACCTTTTGGGTTTAGAAAAAATGTACAGAAATCAAATTTGTCAGTAATCTTTTGATGTTCTTGATGCAGCTGCTGACTTACATGCTGAATACAAACATTTTACTAACCAGAGTTAGTATTTATTTACTTTTCATGTGAATATATTTGTTCCTCTATAGAAAATACAAATATACACAATAATGTGGGGGGTTTTCATTTTCCGTGGGGAAAAAAAAAAGATATTTTTATCTCCTTAGCATTTTAGATGTTTTGAAAGAACTGCATGGATGCACTATGATACAATTTATTTTTTTTTTTTTTACTAACAGTTACATCATGCAACCCTTAACCAACCATACATGTGCACTGAGCATGGACAGAGCCCTTTATCTCTGACACAAAAAACAGGGTATAATGAGATGTCAGAGCTCCCAATTAACAGCACATTATCCAGTATGGCCACATTAAAGGAATTTTAAGTTGTAACTATACATGCAACTCAGTGCCATGCAAATTTGTAGCATTAGTTTTTAATAGATTAATTTTATACTTAGACTAGCTGCTCAAACTGAAAGTTTAAAGAGACATTGAACAGATGATCAGTTAGATATAATTCATGTCAATCATCCCTAACACAGAAAAACATCTCAGTCTGAAAGAAAACAAAGTTATCTGAGGTTAGAGCTTCAGATACTTCTGAAGAATAAAAAGGCACACTTCATTAAATCATGAACATGAGAAATCATGAAGACTGGTAAGCAGTGACAGTAATGCAGCTGAGGGAAATACACTTGACAGTACAACCAGCTGAAAAAGACAACTTCAAAAACAGGGAAGGGGGGAACAGAAGGGTTGTAAGCCTCTCCCTTCTTCCCTCAGACATTCCATAAAAACTAAATACTTCCAAAGCATCTTAAAAGCTCTGCTTTCAGAGTTCCTTCCTTGGAGCTGATGTTATGACTTTCTGGCTTTTTTGACTGATAAAATAGTTTAAAAAAAAAAAAAAAATGCACAAGGCTTACCGAAGAAATTTCCTGATGTTCTCTGCTTTCATTTCAGCCACAAGTTTCTGTCTCACATTTTGGCTGACATCTGAGGAGTTGGGGTTTTTCTCGGTCAGTTTCGTAAACCATCCTGAAACACATTTGAAAAGTTTCCTAATCAGCAAGAATGTCCTCACATGTTTGAGCACAGGTGCAACCTGTGGTACTAACAGTTAAAACCACTAGGATGAACAAGGCTAAGAGCACCCTCTGTCAGTGTCTGAGGGTTCAAGCAGAAAAGGAAAATATATTTCACTGGCTCAAATGCCAGAAGTGACATAATGAAGAGTAAACCCTTAATCCCCTTTTTAAGGCAGACTCATCTCTCATTAATTTCAAACTGTAGTTTAAATTCTCAGTTAACTGTTTGTAGTGGGAGGTTCGAACTCCTGATACTCACGATGAAATTTCTTTATTTAGTTTATGCATGTGTTTCTTTATTTAATTTATGCATGTATTTTAAAATAGTAGTGTAAGCATATTTAAAGTGAAGGTCTAGTGACACCCTGCCAGCACTGTAATAGTTACAGACTTGGGGAAGAGTAGGGGTAGTCTATTTAATAATTAAAAGAATAAAGTTACCTGTCACCCAAACCAGTTTTAAAATGTTTATTCAGTAGCCATAAATAGTAGTAGGAGAGGATATATCAACTGTATGAGTTTGTCTTAAAAAAAAAAAATAAAAATCTTTTTTTTATTATGCCTAGACAATCCCAAACTGGGAAAATTTTCATAAGACAAATACATGTGCTGTCACATGCACAGTATATATGACCTGCTACACTTAAATACAATTGTAGTAACACTCTGAACTGAACAGTGATGTTTGATCAGATCAGACTTCTTGCCCAGTATCCTGCTTAGGAGCTGGGCCAAAAGATGATGTTCAGGGAAATGTATAAGCATAGCTCAAGCTCAGGGATCTCCTAAATTAAGCTAATATTTTATATATTTAATAGCCCTCATGGATTTTTGTTTCATGCTTTAGTCTTAGGTTTGTGCTACCCTACAAGTTTAAAAATGACGTGCAATTTTAATTTAAAATAAAATACTGTAAGTGACTTCAGAAAAGAATCTCTAGTAAAGTTCATTGTGCGCAATGAAAACTTCAGTAACTTGGCTGTCAGTCAAACTCCTCCTCTACATTCTACCCTTAAATTCTAAAATAGCAACTGAATAAGAGCATTTAAAAATATCTTCAGTAAAAAACAGGAAATAAAAATAATAATTTTAAAAAAGTCTGGAGATCTTGCAATTGCTGCAGTCTCAAACTCTTTTATTTTCTCCTTGAATGCCTGGCTGCCTGTTTTGGGAAGCTGTCAGTTCACCAGGGCTCGTCCTGAGCTGAAGCACAGAGCCAGCCGTCCTGTTTCTCACTCCCTGAAGACTGAAATTGCTAGACAAGAAAAGCTTAAAAAGGCGATGGGACGAGTACCTTGACATGTCCCTAAAGAGCAGTGTAATCTCCCTGCTGGGGCATTAATCACAGCAGGGGCTGCACACAGCTGTGTGCGGGGGGAAGCAGCCGGGGGCTGAGCCCCTGGGTCTCGGTACTCACCTGTAAGAAAGCCCAGCAAGAAACAGCCCAGCAGCCCAGGGCACACGAGCCACACACGGAGGGTGGCCTTGCTCCTGCTCCCGGCCATACGGACAGCCTGGCAGGCTCTGAGGGCTGGCAAGCAGCTGCTGCCTTCCTCCTCCTTCTCCTCCTCCTCCTTCCACCCGCAGCCCCAGGGCTGTCCCTGCCTTCTTTGTTTCTCAGTTCTCATGCTGCCTAAGCAGCCTTAATCCCTGGGTGATGGTGATGATAGAGTTTTCCAAATGCAATAAAACTCTCCCATTTCTTAGTTTCACCCCACCAGACAGCCCCTGTGTAGCTGGGTGTGTATCTCGGTAACAAATATGTATCCAGACTGTGCACTAAGCAATGTACATTATTAGGACTTTCTGGTTTTGAAAGTTCCTGTTTTAGGTTTGTTCACAACCTGTTTCTAGTGGAAGTGGCCAAGATATGAAATGAAAGGAAAACTTCTCCTTAGCAACAAAACACTGAATTGCTTCCCTTTTTTATCCATGGTAACATTAATCCTCAGCAAGGAATGTACACTTAGAGCAGCTGAGAACATAACTTAGATTGGCCAGTAAGAACACTGCCAGACATCATCCAATTTGCTACTAGGAAAAGTCACATATTTATGTCCTATATTCTCTAGCTACTTCCACTTAAGATTACAAGGTTCTTAAGATCAAGTTTTCCTAGTCTAATTTAGTCAAATCTATCAGCATCTCATGGGGAAGGAAACAACTTCAGCCCAGGGAATAGTCAAAAAGTACATTCATAGAATCATCACATTTTGCATAAACTTATTCTGACCCTGCACATCACTCCCTGCTGCCGAGTTCTTTCACAGCTACATGGAAGCCAAGACTGATCTTTCTGGAACTAAAGACCTGCCCATTTGAGACCAGTTATATATGGCTGAAGGCAGGAAAGCTTTTCTGGGCATGCTTCAAATTCCTACCACTAACTTCCGAAGTCCAAAGTAGATATAGTTTGTGAAAGAAATGTCTGGGTACTCTGGGTATCACAATTTTCTTAAATGCATTATGATGAGCTAAAAATATTCAGGAAAAGCAGAAAAGATTGGTTAATGTCCTAATTACTTAAACTAAGGCTTTTCAGAGAAAAATTACACCACTTGGGTATTCCACACCAGTCACAGCCACTGTCTTAAGCACAGGGCTGAATGTATTTGTTCAAATGATAAGCAGGTCCAGTCTCGTGATTTTTTTTCCTGTCATTTCCCAACTGCTCATAAACCATCACAAATTCTGAACAGCAATGACATTTCACACCAGCATCTGAATTGACATATACAAACCAGATGGAATTCCACCTACAGAACTCATAAAGAATGAGCATATTGATGTATTATTAGCATTTATATAGCACCACAGGTGTAGGACTGGCACATAATAGACAGTAAAGTGACAAGGGCTTTTGGAGATTGCTATCAAAATTAGACCTCACATGATAATAACATCAGTGGAGGAAGAAGATAAGAATAGCAACTGTGAGAATGTATAAAATGCATTTATTTCTCTGCAAATGTCTTTTTAAAGTGACAAGGGCATTAGCAACGCTAAGGTTAAACAACAAGCAGCAGCCAAATGGCTTCTACCACTTAAAATACAGTCCTATTACTATTAGTTATTAGTTGTGACATGTTCTTACATGCCACAAATTACCCACAGGTGGAGTATATTATGTTACAATTAAATATGAGTATAATGTACAGTGTAAATCTGTCTTCAATCACATGCTTCCCTCCAGAAGACTGGGACAGGAAATAAGATGAAAAAGCTCATGGGTTGAAATGAACACAAGGGTATCACTTGCTGATTACAATCATCAGCAAAACAGGTTCCACTCAGGGAAAAGTAATTTATTACAAATGAAAATAGACTTGGATAATGAGAAACAAAGCCAAAAATTAAGACATCTCCTCCCACATTGCAATCATTGTTTTCAGCTTAACTCTCTTTACTCCCAACTCCTTTGTGCCATAGGCTTGCCATATGCAACACAGGGATCAGGCCAGACAACCTAGGGTGTCTGAAGTGTGATAAGCACCTAATTTTAGTCACTTGAATTATTCTGTACTGATAGTGTTCATTTCCTAAAAGAAAAGCAGCCAGTGCCATTTGGGAGCTGATTGTCTGAAACCTCTAGACAGAACAAACCTGTACAGAGCAGCATTTGTGTCCTGCTCTGGGGTAATTCAGACTCCTTCTGGATACTGCTATGTGCAGCCAGGATGTTGACCATGGCCTGCACCACAGGCTCCAGGGGAACCTCTGCTCTGACACTTGGAGCACCTCCTTCTCCTCCTTCTGCACTAACCCTGGGGTCTGCAGGGCTGTTCCTATCACACTTTTTTCACTCTTCTCTTGTCTGGCTCTTATTGTTTCTGCAGAGTAACTTTCTTCCCCTTCTAAAATCTCTTATCCCAAAGGTGCTGCCACCACCACTGATGGGCTCAGCTTTACCCAGCAATCTTGGAGCTGGTTTGCATTGGCTCTGTCAGACACAGGGAAAGCTTCCAGGACTCCTCACAGAAGCCATCACTGCAGCCCCTCACTACGAAGATGTTGCCAGACAAACCCCTTATAGATGGGGACAGACTTTTTTAGTAGGGCCTGTTGCAATAGGTCAAGTCATGGTTTTAAACTAAAAGAGGGTAGATTCAGACTAGATATAAAGAAGAATTTTTTTTACAATGAGGGTGGTGAGTCACTAGCACAGGTTTCCCAGTGTTGGATGCCCTATCTCTGAAAACATTCAGTCATGCTGAACAGGGCTCTGAGCCACCTGGTCCAGTTGCAGATGTCGCTGCTCACAGCAGGGGGGAGAGGGCTAGACTGTATTTGGAGAACCCTTCCAACCCAAACTGTTCTATTGTAGCCCACGGATCAGCTTGGTAAGAGTGACACTACTACACAAGAATTTTTGTTGTGCCCCTGGGATAATAGCTGTTTTATATACAAACATTTTGTATTTCCATGCTTGCAGGTTGTGAAAGTATCCCTGTGTTATGTCACCTACAAACTCCTTGGAAGAAAATCGGCACATGAAGGCTGAGTAACTACCCTGTTTCACCCAGATGAAAAAGAAGCGAGATGAGGTTTGGTTGCACACACACACACACACACCTCACTCAATCACAAAGCCAGAGGTTTAGTACGAAGTCTTAAAAATGCTCTTCAGAGTAACTGGAGTCAGAGAAAAATGCTTCTGACATGTGAGATCCAAAATAAAGCATGTCAGGAATGCCAAGTCACATATGTGAGGAGGTAGAAGAAGCTGCTCCAACCCAAACCTCATCTCACTCTTAGCTGTTACTAACCATCTCATTTCATACCCAAGGAAAGACCTCAGAGCTCTTGAGATGATCAGAAGCCCAAAAGAATCATCTCCCTTTGAGTCCTTTTCTGGCAATATCAAGGCCACATCCATCAGTCTCCCTGTTATCTTTTTTACATGGGGCTTTTCCAGCTAGAATTAAGATATTACCAGTATGAGATACCTCCACAAGTGCATTGCTGATAATAGCTGAGTATTTTACCCAATTTTGAAAACACCCACCTCAGTCGAAGTTTAATCAAAGGTTTGAGGCTAAAAGGAGATAAGACCAACCCAAAGTAGTCAGAGAAATTATGTAAAACAAACTGAAAAGATTACAGGGTAAAAGGACTCCTTTCCTTAGCACAGGTGAGAAGTGTTCAAACCATAAACTCCTGCACACACAGTACTTCTTTAAATTAGTATCCATTCTAGAATTATCATGAAAATTATTAGTTACTGCATATGCCTCATGCTGAGTTTAGGAGTAGTGAGAATTGCTCCTTCTGACAGTGAAAATAAGAGTGAGGTTCAGCTGAAGCTAGGAGCACCTGCAGGTAGCTACATATACTCTATTCACTTAAAACACATAAATCCCTGGTAAACTAAAAAAATCTCAAAAACTGGCAAGGATACACATGCCAAATGCAAAACTAGCATGCATTTGTGTGCTGAATGTATAAATCTGCTATTCAGCCAAGTAGTAAAGCCAGTAATGCTACATTAAACATAGAATGAATGCCAGGGCTTGTAGCTGCTCAGTAACTGGGCCCTAAAGCTGAATATCTGCAGCAAGAAAGATACCCTACTGTTGTGCTGCTTGACCTACTGTCTGACGAAAGGTTGAACTTGTGGCTTAAGAGATCAAGGGACCCTGATCTGTGGGAAAGACAGCTCTGGCAGGAAAAATGGCAACAGGGGAATGCTCAGCTGCATTTTCAAATCAGTAATTTCCTTCTGACTCTGCCAGTTGCACAGTCCCTTGAACTCTCGCATGACCTCTGCAGTCTTTCTATCAGATTAAAACAGTAGTAGATGTTGATTCTTTGCCTCAGAGTCTGTCATGTCTTGAGCTTCAGAAGACCATTATCAGATTCCAACTAGAAGTTTACATTGCTGGCAGCTGACAAGTGCAAACTTTGACCCTTTCTTCCACAAGAGAAATGCACCCAGTGAGGCTGAGAGAGTAAAGGACTGTGCACTGAACACAGGGACTGTGCACATCACCTTAAGGCCATTCCTTCTTGTCCTATCGCACATGTCCTCATAAAAAGTCCCCCTCCAGCCTTCTTTATGCCTTTTAGGTACTGGAAGGTGCTCTGAGGTCTCCATGGAGCCTTCTTTTCTTCAGGCTGAACAGCCCCAGCTCTCTCAGTCTGTCTTCACAGCAGAGGTGCTCCAGGCCTGTGATTTAAGGGTTCTTCTCTAGATTCCTTACAACAGGCCATTCTTACATTGGGGCCCCAGAGCTGGACACAGCACTGCAGGTGGGCTCTCATGAAAGCAACCAGAGAGACAGAATCCTGTCCCTCAACCTGATGGTCACACTTCTCTTGGTGAAACCCAGGATTCAGCTGGCTTTCTGGACCACAAGTGCAGTTTGCCAGGTCACAATGAGCTTCTCATCCAGGAACACCTCCAAGTCTTTCTCTTTAGGGCAAGTCTCAATCCATTCTCTGCCCAGCCTGGATTTGTGCTTGGAATTTCCCTGACCCAGCTGCAGCTCCTGGCATTTGGTCCCATTGAATTTCATGAGGTTCACACAAGCCTGTGTCTCCAACTTGTAGCCAACGGGGGAGAAAAAATTTCTCTTCCTGTATCCTGTTCCCTACAGTGATTAGGGAACAGGCAACAGATTTTTTAATCGATGTTGCTGGTAGTTTAAGAGTGTAACTACTTCTGTATTTTGTGTAGTCCTGGGCCAGGACATTGCATATTATCTGCTAATGATTGCCAAAAAGGGCCCTAATTAAACTGAAATGAGATAATTCTATGTTTAGGCCAGAGACTATAAAATTATGTCTTCTAGACGGAAAGAAAAAGTTGCTGAAGCAGCTTACAGGTCACATAGGGAAAGATGTCCACAATTTTGGAGTTTGGCACTTCAGTCCATCCTCTTCAGCAATAGAAAAATACTGTTATTGCATCCACCTGGTCAACAGGAGCTGTTTATTGCTACCCCTCTCTGCATGGTGGATTTGGGTTATCATTGTCCCAATTGCTGCAGGCAAAATTGTCTAGGATAAGATAACTAAACTAACTTGGCGAATTTTTTTCAGAGGTGGATTATAAATTATAGACTTCTCCACTGGTAAAAGTGGGGCAGTGGAGCAGACAGCAGTGACAAAACAAAGTCAGCAATGTCTCCTGTCACTGGATTTGGGGGAAGACATCTCCATTATTTTACTACAATCAGTTTCAAAAAAAAGTGAAAATAACTGGGCAATAACTATGGGTATAAGAGCATTTTCCATTATCTGGTAAACTAGATTATTTTATCAGAAAGGCAAACAGTTAAGCAAAATAATGACTTAACAATACTATCTTGTCTAAAAGGTTTTAATGTGAAGTGCAGAAATATTTATGATTAAATGAAGCCTCATGGAAAAGAAAATAATATGCCATGGTGCTGAAAACCATCAGATCACAGGACAGTAGTTTAAGACACAGTAGAGGGCTCAGGTAACATGGCACATCAAATCACACAAAATAATAGCTGTACAAGAGGTTAGTAATAGTCCAGCAGCAAAATTTCAGATAAAGGGATCTGATTTTGAGTCTTTGTCTGATCTGAGTTGTTCCATGGTCCACCATAAGAGTAAGCAGCACATGATGATCAAATGTACAGAATCTACAAAAATGGTAATAATCTGGTATTCTTTCAAACTAAGGACATGATGAAATTTTTTTTGCTTCTGTTGTCATATTAAAAACACCTCTACAGGGACAAGGCATAGCAAGGGTAGATTTTGGTTAAAAGAATAACAATAGGGTCTTCATCTTGAAAGACATTTTGTGAGATAACTATATGTCTGACAAGATGTATTGCCTTGTTTTTATTCCAGTGACTAAAAGCTTCTTGCTTAAATTTATTTGCAAACAGCTGCAAGGTTCAGCATGTGAGGAAAAGAATGTCATGGATGAGTATTCTGGGCTGGCTGCCCAAAACTTGTTACGATTATTATACATGCTGCACACAGTATGTGACAGTTTTCCCATCTCCATATCCATCTCAATCTTTGTGGAATAGGAGGGCTGAGAGGTCTGTCTTGAGGTAAAATTATGCAAACCCAGGGTAAATAACAAAAAGGCAACAACAGAATTTGTAACTGATAGAAACATGAAATAAATTCTCTTCTCCTGAAGAACAATGGCGATCACTATAATCAAGCTAGAAAAATTCAAAACTCTGAAAATAAATCCAGTGGTTACCAATTCTTAAAATACAAAGCTGAGAGAAATCCTGAAACATTATCAGTCTCAACTGAGAGCTCTCAGAATGGAGTGCATTACCTTGTTAACATTCGTAAATGCATTCCACTTGGGTATATTATTTGCAAAGACCAAGATTTTTTTTGATTTTGTGTTCTTTGTCATAATCCTCCTAGTGTTTTCAAATGCTCCATTTTTAAGGCTTCTGCAAACCATCACATTTAGTCTTCATTGACGACTATATTGTTCATATTTATGCTACTTCTTTCAGTGTTTCTGCTGCTGCCTGCACAGTGAAGGCTGCAATGGAAATCTGCCTCTTCACTTCTTCCCAGGCTTCATGTTGATCAGCCTTGCTTTCAATATCAAACATGGCATCATAGATACCTGGGAAGGATTCTCCTACATATTTATTGTGGCTGCTTGGAGCAAAGATAACATGTCTGTAGGGAAGTTGAGAGAAAAAATATCAATATTATGCATTAGGTATATAAAACATATTATTTTATGTTTTATAAACCAGCTGTAAACATTTGACACTGAAGATGTAAGTAAATAAGATTATTGCAGCAATAGTAGCTAAAGTCTATGAAGCAGGAAAATAACATAAGCTACATTATGCCATATGAATTCCACAGCCTTATAGCTACTTGAGATAAAGTTTTTTTCCTTTCTCTCAGTTTAGATGAAATGAAAGATTTTTAAAAAGCCAGCTTTTTTTCAGATATACACAGATATACACAGTCTCCAACAAATGCAGGTATGATTTGATGTAGGAAAGACTTTTAACAATAGACTCTTCTCAACAGATTTTTAACCATGAGCTATGAGAGGTACAAAGATTGCAGATCTAAATTTCTCCTTCTGAAGTTAATTTTTAGTGGAAAGATTACTGTTCTGGATTATGCAGACTGGTAGAAGGACCAAAAAACTGGACTTGATTCACTGCCTCTTCAATAAGATTTACTTCTTGAACTGGATGAGAGGAACTCTGCATTCCTTCCCTGCTGTTTCAGTACTGCCCTCCACACTACATTTGCTAGCATGGATGTGCTCTTAAAATTGATCAAATTGTAGGTACTTCAATTATACACTATTTTACTTTCAAATAATAAGAACACTTCCGGAAGTACCTACAATTAAAATTATGTAAAATTACTCCAGGGCTAAACTTTTATATCTGTTTAGAAACATAATCAAACCAAGAGAAATTATCTGAACAGGCTTCCAACAAGAATCTTCTTCATTCTGCATAGGGTATCCCCTTTTCAATCTTATTCCTCCTGTCTCATGTACTTTTGCTGTGTTGAGTAAAATCATTATAACTCCATTTAGAGACTGATAAATCTTGAAGGAATTTTCATAGTGTACTCTGGGACGAAAGTGAAGAGTAAACCTTTCTCACCTATAGAATGGCCTGCCAGGTAATCCAAGAGGGTCGATGAAAGCCCTTTCTAGAAACATGAGCTGATCATTTAGTGATCTGACAGCAAGCAGGCTAAAAAAAAAAAAAAAGTAATATGTTGAATATGTTAATTGCAGTGTGTTTGACCTATTCTTATCCCAGCATACACATACACTGGATTTATGAAGGACAGTAGATTTGTGATGTTGAACATTAAGTGTAGCCCACAAAAGACAGCCCATGTCAGCTAACCTGCATAACAGAATGAGGCTGATCTGTGCTGTGATAGAATCTGATTGATAACTAGAAAGTCTCTTAAAGCTGTTTTTAGAGGCCAAGCGACAGTGTCAAAAGAGAGCATCTTGGGTATTTTCTCCCATGTTTTCTCTCATCTCATGCCTTTATTTCCTTTTCATGCGGATTAGAAAAATGAACCCTGTTATGTTACAAGCCTCTTTTGAGCCATCTGAGAATTCTGTTTTTCTGATGGTAGATTTTAAATTCCCTAGAGCAGAAACCATCTCTGTCTGTGTGCTTTTAATAGCCCCGTGCATACTATAGATGCTTAACAAATAAAAAACTGTGACAAGGTTATACAGAATATATGTGGGCTTGGTGGTTTACATCGAAAGTAACTTGTAGACCTTCAAAGGCATTCACCAATAAAAAATGTTAAAATTTATATCACAGTAAAACTGAAGTAAGTCTATCACCATTAAAGAAATTGTTTCAAGTTTACAGTGCTGTAAACAGAAACTGAAACTGGTTGGTTGAATTAAAGCATATATTTAGGCCATCCATCAATAAAGCCATTTTGAAAATGTCACATACATGTCATATGTCAAAAATGTCATCTTTTGCATAAGATATTACAGTTAACTTCTTTATCTGAAAGTTGCTGCCATTAAAAAGATGGCTTTTATCCTCAGTCAGTGTTCCATAAGGGTAAGCATATGGCTAAATTAGATTCTTCCCAAGAAATGGAACATACATATATGTATATACAAAAGGAAGTTTGGCTTGTCATTCTGGCCATGGCCTACAAAGAATAAATTAAGAATTAAGTCAAGTGCAAAACTAGGCCTTTTGGCATAGGTGGTGCATAGAATTTCTTGAAAGCTCATCAAAAAGCTTGCCACAACTACATTCTTTTTTTTTCCATTAAGCATCAGGAAGTGAAGACTAAGCCCTCTCAAGCTCAGAGGACTAAATGGAGTACTTGACTGGAAGAAAAAAAGAGTTGAACTTACTTATTGATATCTATTTGTTGCAGTCTCTCATGAAAGCTAGCAGCAACTTCTGTAAAATTCTTCACAGCTGAAAATAGAGCATCTGGAGGGAGCAGGAGGAAAGTACTTAACTTCAAATTCTGAAGATATCATTTAACAAATCAAATTCTTCAATTAAAGCTTTATCTTTCACTCTGATCATGATCATGAACTGTTAAAAGTCTCACTGAAGAATATGACCCCATAATTCTGCATTAAAAAAATATGTAATTCTGTGTGAAAACCTCTCTTGTAAACAACACCAAGAAGTGTTGTTGTGAATATTGCTTACTATTTTCTACTTGAAGAACATACAGAAATATCAAAAACTTTGTGGAACCAGAACCAGACTGTTCAGGTAAGTCTGACATTTTATAAATCCCAGCAACCTGTGTTTTACTGTTATGTCCCTCTACACAGAGTTTTGAGAAAGACTGAGAACAGGTGTGTGTGTGTACACACACGGACATGTACCTGATACTGCCATTAGCAGCCAAATCCTAAACTGAATATTCTATAATGCTACTAATTTAAAAAAAAGGTTTCTCAGGCACAGAAAATTATCCAATACAAAAAGATGCAAAACAGTGTGATTTTTTTTTTTTAAGGAAATATGACAATGATACATTGTTGTCAATACTGTCCAATCATACACAGGTCAAAGCACATGCAACTCTAAGTGTTAGCTCTATTTGGCAGTGGCATAGTCCCCACACAGGCATGCTAGTGACTAAATACTCCCATTTCAAATTAATGGAGGGTATTGCTCTTATTTGCCGTTCATACAGCACAAGGTAAATACCAGGTTGTGACTAAGACATCCATTAATATAAGGCACTGTTAGCATTAACAGAGGAGGAATGTGATGAAAGACCGTACGTACCAAAGGATACATTGTATGCTGCCAGCTCCTCTTCATGATTCCTTGACAAATTATAGATGATGTGAGCATAGTTGCTCACAGCTGATGCATAATCTCTACAGTCAAAAGGAAGCACAACAGAGTTGGCCAATTCGAACACCAGCCCTCCCCGTACCTGAGCTACTGCCAGATGATTCTTGAAAGTGGGATCATAAAACTGTTCCACAATTTCATAGGTTTCATAGACACTGTGGTAAACTGGATAGCTGCTGTATTTTTCTACGTTCTGAAACAAAGGAAAACAAGCCAAAACAAAACCATTATTCAGCTATGTCTATTTTCAGTTTAGAAAACCTTTGCTGTGGGATTCAAAGCATGGCAAAGTTTAAGTGTTCAGGTCACACTAATCCTATGTAACCACCATAGAAATCAAAGGAGAAGAACAGGTCAGCAGTGGCTCTCTTAGACGTTACCCTATGCTGAGATGAATGGTAATTTGGAGAAATCTCTCTCCATCTACCATGTACACAGCCTAAGAAGGGAGCTAAGCACAGACACATAACTCTCAGTTGGCTAAATCCAGGTGAGATTGGACTACTTCTTTTGCTTGGATTCAGTAATCATTTGTTTGTGTTCTTAGATATTCCTTCCTTTTCAGAGGAAGTGACCACGTTGAATAGTTTCCTCCTTGCACATTTTTCTCAGTTAATCTCCTCTCACAGAATGCTCCAGAGCCCAACCCATATTTTCAAAACGTACAAACCATTTTGAATTCAAAGCTTTGTAAAGTGCTACAAATCATTTGAAAGTCACCATAAGCTACTCACAAACCTTCATCAGCCATAATTTTGAGCACATCCGTTTACCTTTTGTCTAAGTGACAACAAGTTGATCATTCTTATTTATCACATATTTGTGTTGAGGCAGCACATAGAGTTGTAGTAATTAGACACCACTCTTGACACACTGAACTGTACTATCTTTTACTATATAAAAAGCTGGAAGTCTAAATGGCTCCTTTACAGGTGATGTTACTCAGGCAGTTACAAGGGAGACCAAACTACAAAGACACAGACTTACCCAATTTTTACTGTAACGTGCTCTGCCTGAAGCGATGCCAAGACGTTGAAAAAATGCTTCAAAGTCATTGCCAGAACCCAGTTTATTTATTCTTTAAACAAGAAAGAGGAAAATATCTTGAGTGACAATATTTAAGGCATAATTTTAGTTTGCTTCCAAGTACACCATGGCAATTATTTATTCAGCAGTCAGTCACTACACTCTACACAGTCTTTTCCCAGTGTGCTCTTTTTTGTCAATACACCATGAACTGCCTCTGACCCCTGCATTACCTGCACCTCAGCAATTGCATTCTCATAGGAGCAAAGTCACCCTTCCCAGAGTCAGAGATATCCAGTTCTCAAGAGAAGAATGTACCTCACTGTCATTTTATCACTGAAAAGAACCAATGACCTTCCTCCCGCTGAACTTCCACTATCCCAAGTTCTCAGCTCAGAGAAATCACTGCAATACCAGCATGGCTTCATGGAATACAATTATCTTGAGATCCTGTAGAAACCCCTTGGTAAATTTGAAGGACAAAGTTGTAAAATCCTGCCTGGTGTGCTCCCCAACCACCCAAACTCAGAGGCCTTCCAGAAGACTGGAAAAAAAAGGAAAGGAAAGCTGTTGAGTTAATATCTTGTGTAAATTCCACTGGCTTGTGCATACTACCCATGTCTAAACCTCTATAAACTAAATGAACATGTTTCATATATAAAGACTCTTGTTCATTTTCAAAGGCAGGTTCACAAACCTGTTGTACAATAGTATATCAGTTGCAATCATTACAATTCTGGAATTTATACCAGGTGAGAATCACACTATTTCTCTTCAGCACTCAGCTTTTCATAGGAATATTTGTTTAAAATACACATTCTAGAACTTATAATAATGTCTGGTATGTAATTTGTTTTCTTTTGTTACTGACCTGGGGACCTCTTTATATTCACTTGATGGATTTTTTTTATACCAGCTCTCATAAAGGGATTTTCCTTCAAACCCCTCATCAGGACTTGGTATCTAGAAAAAAAGACAAAGGGTAAAATTTTAAATGTTACTAAGCAACAAGTCAACAACCTGTCATCACACCAAGCCTATGCCTTAGGGTAATAAGTAAGTCATCTGAAGTCCCCAAGTTTCTGCATTTCCATTTTAACACTTCAAATCCATAGCATTTTCCATAAGAATGGTTTATTTCCTAAAAAATAGGTAAATTTAGATGGAAGAAAACACAAGGAAAACAAAACATTTCAAGCCAATATTTAAATTTTGATATTTTTTCATGAGATTTTCAGCCATTTAATTTAAATATTCAAAAGAGAAATCCCTCACAAAATCAAAATAATTTGCTTTATTTTGGCAGAAAATTTCAATTTTGTCTTAATTTAATTCAAAACTGTTTCTACCTTGTTTCAGTTCACAGAAATATATTTATGGATGCAGAAGCAACTTTAAAATGGTGAAGTGCACAATACATGGTGTGCTAGAGAGTTATACAAATCACAATCATTCTAAAATTCATTCCTAGCACTGACTAATTTGCAGGTAAGTGAGCAGATTAAACACTGTGAATGTTTCTTCATCTTTCCTTTATATTGGTAGACTGGTGAGGTTTTATTATTTTGAATGTATTAAAGATCATTAATAGATATTCCATTATTAAGCTATCTATCTTCTATCTAAGAATTACTCCACAATAGGAATCAAAGCTAATTTATTTGGGGTTTTGCCCATGAAGGAAATTGCCCATGGAACAGAACTATCAGCCTGCAAACTTTTCACCACACATTAACTATGGATGGGATCACATGGGGACATACTTCCTCATCAGCATTCTCTTCAGACATCAGCTACCAACAAGCTGTGGTTAAATGCATTCATCAGCCTTTGCTTCCCAACTCGAGGAAGGGTTACACAAGCATTTTTACTGGTGTTTAGGCCAAGATTTTAATGATGGCTCTTGGTGTCCAAACTGGGACTCTGCTGACCTGATTTCCTGACAGTTCTGAACACCTTCACTTGGCACAGGTTACCATGGGAACTGCAGGTCATCAACTCTTCTTGAGTTCAGGACAGAAGTCTCTTTATTTGGGCACCCAATTATAACAGAGCCACATTTCATTTGCTGTCTTTTAATTGCCAAAAAATTATTATACTAATTTACTGCTTTTCCTTTACTTTTCCACCAGTCTAATGCCAGCTTTCAAGAGATAATAAATTATCAAATGACTGAACACATAAAGCAGATAAAGGCAGATAAAGTAAATTCACAGAATATACAAAATAGTTGAATGTACATTACATCGGCATCTAAAACATACACAAAACTAATTAAATGTTCACTTTTTAATACAGTTAAACAGAAAGAAAAAAACCCAGAAATAATAAAATGCCAGCCTCTAAGACCCAGTCCCAAAGCAAGGAACATCTTACATCTAAGATGGTGTGGCTGTTTCCTGAGAAAGGTCCCTACCTCTCAATTCTGTGTGCCACACAAATGTGTGAGAGCATCATGGTCAGAGACAAAGAATAACTAACAGGGTACACTGAATCTGAGCACATTGACCAAACCTGTCACATCCCACAAAAACAACATGGTAATAATTTAATGGTATAAGCTGGGAATCCCCTTATCTGTCCTGGGAAAAAGCTACAGTTCCTTAGCTATTGACCTAAAAGGGGTACTGCAGTCAGAAAAGAAAAGATCTGACACCATATTTTTACAGACAGAGCCCCATCAAGTGAGCACCAAGCATACTGGCTAAAAATTTCAAGTGATATTACCTTTTTAGTCAGACTGTAAACCAGACTGTACATCAGTGGTGTGCAATCCACTCGCAGTGTGTAGTTTCCTGAAAAAACATGAAAAACTATTTATCTGAAGAAGCAAGTTCATTCAGCTGAAACTTCATGCTGTTATTTATTAATAAGAAAGGGACTAGGGAGCTACACTCTTTGAGGAGCAAGATGAGAAGAGTCTACCTATTATTTTCTCAGTGAACTTTATTGGTTAGGATGAATCAGACCCCAGCTTTTGAAGCAAGTTTTAAGAGCTTATGTCCCCATGATTATTATGCACAATATAAGAGAAGAAGCTGACTCTAAAGGGTTGCCACAGAACTCAGGACACAACAATTCTTGTCTCTCTTATGACCTCCCAAACAGTGTAGCTACTGAAAAGGACTTTTTCCCTGAAACAACACAAATGTCTGAAGGATACTTTATGATTCCAAGCCACAGTTTCTCCCCATATTCATTTCTGAATTAATGCAAGGGAAATTATCACATTGAAGGTCTCATGAATCTCCAAGACAACTATTCCTGTAAAACACAAGTCGTGTTCATGTACCTTCAACAGAAGAGTCTGCATTAATATAAGCCACTCCCCGTGCTTGCAGTATTTTGGCATTGTCCTACAAGAAAGAAAAAAAGGAAGAAAATGCTTATAAACTTTATTTCCTTCACAACTATCTTACCATTCACAAAAGAAACAGTTGTTTCAGAGGAGAATATAATTTACTGCAAGGAGCTAGAGATTCTTGGTAGTTCAAAAGGAAACTCAAGGGAGAGAGAGAATGTGTGTCTAAGGAAAAGAGGCGGGGAGGGAAGAAGTGCTTCTTTCTAGTGCAGATTTCTCAAGGAACAGCCACCATGCAAATTTCTTTTTGGACACTCCTGGGTTTACCTCAGCCCACTCTGTTGATCCTAACAAGCCAAATTCCTCTGCATCCCAGCTCGCAAATATCACTGTTCTCCTTGGTCTCCATCCTGAAATGAAAGACCATGAAAACTGTATTACAAAAATAAAGGCTGCTTGTTACATGACTAATGTGAAAACACATGGCATTTTTGGGGGCCTCATCTTTTACCATGATCTGTAGGAAAGAGATAAATATAAAACTTTAGTAACCTTATCTAATAATGATTTGCTATTGTAGCAATCTCATCTCAGCCAAATAATGTATTTCGTCTCTCACCTTTAAATGCAAGAAAATTTTGTAGCATCTAAAACTCTGAAAAAATAATGTGTTGTGCAAAAATTCTTGAAAGAAAACTTTTCTAATCTTCTTGCTCTCTTCAGTTTAGTATATATAGTATATCAGTGTTTATTCTGACAGAAAAGTGGCATATTTTCATATCTATTACAGAACTTCTTTGACCTGTCTTTCAAATGCCAGCTTTCAAAACCTAAGCAATTCCCCATAACTATGACAGATCACCTTCAAAAGAAAAATCTTTCACTTGAAGTTCTCCATTCAATTTAAACCCAGGCCAAATAGAACAGGTTCTATTGCCCTGATGCTGTATCTCAGCCCAAAGTTTTCTTTGAAGCCACTGGAACCTTTTCATCTTTTACTCCCTTTCTTTTTTAACTTTTAATTTTTTTTCCCACTTACATTCCAGAGAGCTTCTCCTGATATTCAGTTACTGGGAAGAAATGGAAATAAAACTAAATGTCAATAGGTTTTATGTGTAATAGGTGGGCAAAGAACACTTCTCTAGCACAGTATTTATGTCAGAGCTTCTCTCCATGGGCTGTCAGATAGGGAGACAGCATTTGCTTTGACAGCAACAGAAACTTGGTGCAGTTGACATTTGTTCCTCTATTCTAATGCAAGTAGGCATGAGGTATTTTTAACCATTACCTCCTACTATGTTTGCACAGCTCATTCTCAGCATTACACTGACATCCTTCACTTATTCTTGAGAATGCCTCCTAGCCACAGACAAGTGCTGAGAAGGCTCAGTCCGGCCCTGATGAAGCCTTTATCAGTCCACCACTGTGTCAGTATTATAACACCACTGACATCCAGTCTGACCAGCCTCAAATACAGAGTAGTCAATTCTACCTAAATGTCCTGTTTATTTCAGCATCCCCCATTTTGTTTTGTTTCCCTCTAGGTGTACTTTCTCTTGAGCAGGAGTACTTCACATACAGCAAGGTGCACAGCAAGTGTTTATTCAAGACATCAGTGAGATACACATTTTTAATTTCAAGCACATGTTTAAAAATCACAGAAATCAATGGGCACTGCTGAGGGCAGCTACTTTGATGTGCTTTATTCTTTCATTACATTACCTTTCTTTTTCAGTTTTCCAAAGCTCCTCACAATCTCGTGAACCACAGCTGCCCCACTCTGAGGATCAATGCCACCAAATACCCATGAGTCACGGTGGCCCCCCAGGATGACATACCTGTCTAGAGAAATTAATTTTGGAGGTTTACTTAGGAATACTTTTTTCCTGACACAGAGATGCTAACTTGGAGTAATTTCTAATGTTCCACGTATGTATCAAACAACAGAGATTCATAGTTTATAATGTACATGATAGAAAGGAAAAAAAGTTTTACATTTCTGAAGACATTTTTTCTGTATTTTCAGTCAGTGTTGAAGAACTTGTCAAACCCAGTAAATGGATCCCACAAGACTTAAAACCTCAAACTCCATGTTGTTGGTTCTATTATTAAACATACTACAGGTTTCCTCTAAAGATAGAAGAATTTTTCCATACTTCACAATAGTGTGTTTCATGGTGAAGCTGATCCACTCATTATATCTGTACAGCACAGAAATTCACAACATTTTGAATTCATGTGCTGAATGCAGTATTTCTCTGGATATATATAATCAATCACAAAAAGAGTTGTCCAAATCATGACAGAGATATGATTATTGAGATAAAATTCAGACTAGGTCTCTGTGCTACTATAATATGGCTAACAGTTGTGTTTTAGGCAACAGGAAAGTGCTGCAGTTAGAAGATAAATGATATTATCATCATTCTAGGGATGTCTATATATCTGGTTTTTTAGAGTATAAAATCACACTGGTTACAAGAGACTGTAAGATAGACAAAAAGTCAATAATGATGGATATAGTGTCTTCCAGTGGAACACAAAATCCATTCTCATGTCTCTTAGGGGAGAATATCCGCTTAAAAATATTCTTTCAATTGCGAAGTTACTTGCCTGAAGACAAATATTTCCATCTTAGTTATGACCCCCCCCCTTGAAAATCTGCATTTACAGTGAAAGTGCTGACATACCCTGAAGCACAGGAAAGCCAGTGCAAATACCATTTCAAAGATCACGCAATACAATATTTCAGAGAAAACTATATTCCTTATGTCCCCCTTATAACCATGAAGTACATGAAGAGGTCACTGCTCGCACTCAGATTATGCTGAAGGCAAATGATTTTACCTGGTTCCACTGCGCCTCTGATGGTACCAATCACATTGTAAATCCTTCTTACTTCGTTGTTGTTGTGAATGTGCATTTTCACATTTCTAGTGTATTGAGATGAAAATACAAAGAGAAAATCCACCCGATTAAATAACCAAACATCTTGACACCTTTCAAAAGTGCACAATATAAATGACAAGGAAAGCATTTTGACCAAATGTATCTCCTATTAAACCAAAGTAAATCTGAAAATATTACAGTGTGGTTTTTTTCGGGATCCATACTTGCACAAATGAGAACAGCATTTAGCCCCTGACATCTGTGTAATATTGCTGATGTCAGTAAGATTTATACAGATAATAGGATCAGAATTCCAAAGATCTTTTGCTAGCAGCTAGTTTTTAGATTTGAAATAGTGAAAGAATAATGGAAAGCATCTAATGTTCAAAAGGTAAATAGTTCTAATTTTCTCCAGTTTGGTGCAAATCAGAACTGACTCCATGTCACAGTTTCACCCCAGCCAGAAACCAAGCCACTCACTTACTCTCCCACTAGCAGCAAGAGAAATCTGGAGGAAAAAAGGCAGAAAACTCATGGGTTGAGATAAAGACAATTTTACACCTAAAGCAAAAGCCAAGAAAACAGAGAAAAACTATTCAACCATCTCCAAAAGAGCCGAGCCCCATCACATGTAATGGTGACTTGGGAATGCAAACATCACTCCAGACATTTCAGATGTCTCTCCTTTCCTCCTTCTTTCCCCCACTTTATGTACTGAGCATGCTGTCAGATTGTCTGGAATATCTCTTTGGTCAGTTGGGGTCACCTGTCCTGGCTGTGCCTCCTCCCAGAATCCCATGCACCTCCCACTCTCTCACCAGTGTGGTAGCACAAAAAGCAGAAAATGCCTTGGCTCTGTGTAAGCCCTGCTCAGCAATAACAAAAACATTTCTATATTGTCAACTCTATGTTCATGACAAATGAAAAACAGCTTCATACCAGCCACTGTAAAGAAAATTAACTCTACCCTTACCAAAACAAGAACATTCCAGCACAGTCCATACTACTGCAGCACCCCAGGCAGCAAGAAATCAGACAACCTGAGCTGCATCAAGAGATTTTTCTATAACATCAGTAATTGTTTATCTGTACTACAGCTGAAGGTGTAACAACTCAGCCCCAAGGATTCATATAAAGTTCAGTATGAGCAAATATATGAAGTTAAACAGTTCATATGAAGTCAGTACATTGTACTCAGACAACACTGAAACACATAGATTTTAGTCCTAAACTGTAATTGCTAATTCAGTTAAAACAATCTGAAGCAATAAAGTTGACATCGTAGTTTAAGTTCTTTTTCTAGAAAAGCCGAGTGGAAAAACTGCTTATATGAAGTAGTTTAATACTGCTTTATATAAATCAATAGGTAAGACCAGAAGCTGGACTCACATGAATTTAAAAAAGAAAACAAAAGCTCAAAAATATAGCTATATCACTCTCAACAAATAATTTATCAAAGGCAAGATGCTTTTCAAATGAAACTGGTTCAAAAGTAGCTGGAAACTAAAGCAAGTCATATCCATCTAAGCAAGACATAATGTATTAATGCTTTGCACTGAGCATATTTCAGCCAAGGAAATAGACAAAATGAAAGGAAAGATGTAAATAAATCCAGCTACTAAACCCAGCTACCCTATTTAGTCTCTATTGTTCTACCTGTTTTTTTCTGATCCAAACACACTCCTTAGGGAACAAAACTGACCTTGTAGAATAATTTTCTGTAAAACCAGGACCAACGTTGTAAGATGCATTCAAATTTCCTTTCCAGCTACTATGAGGTGGTGCCTGTCCTCCCATATTACTGTTATGGGAAAAAAAATAGAAATCATTATTAATACAGACATCTTACAACAGCACTAAACGAATGAGGAACCAGAAACCACACTTTGCTAGGTCCCATGCAAACACAAACCAGTGTTGGTCTTTGTTTTAGACAATTTATACTACAAGCCTTGGCAGGGGAATAATCTGGAGTTTTAGCTATACTAATACTAGCAAATTAACATAGAGCAATAATCCTGGGAATAGAGATCAGTTTGGAATGGCCTACAGCTACCCTGGAAGACAGTGTTGGCTAAAGAGTTTTGCATATAAACTACCTCTTGTAAATGGTCCCAGGAACATTCTACTGCCTTGAACTTCATTTGCATTTGAATTAGCAGAGAGCAATTTGGGCCATTCCAATACTCTTAACAGCGCAGGCAATAGTTGAATGGTGCCTGTCCCTGCACACAGTTTAATCTTGTTGCATAGACAGCTGATGTCAAAGACGGCTAAAGTAGAGAAACATGATCAGCCCAAGTCACCCCTTCATTGTCAAAAGTGCCGTGTTTTTCCTGTTAACACAACTGGAAGTGCAGTGGATCGCAATCACCCAGACTTATTCCTTTGAAGGACTTTTATTTTTGACATGAACTTCTGAGATACAAAGAAAATATGCTGGATGTTCTGGTTCTTAGGAAGGAAAATCTATTTATTGTACATGAAAGCATGTCTTTTACTGTAAATACATACTTCAGTCAAGCTTTATTCCACAGAACACTTCAACATGTCTTCAGGTCCTGAGTAAATTGTTTATATAAAAATAGAATAGCAGGAATAACAAGATGCCATGATTTCTCAAAACAAAAGTGAAAACAAGGATCCATTATTTTTAAAGGATTTAGGTTTCATTTATAATTATTAAAACCAAGCTCTAATATTATTTAATACTTACTGAACAGAAATGTCTGGCTACATCATATTTATACATAAACAGTAATGGCAGTGAATAAAAGAGGTTGTTTAGCCTGTATCTTTATCATTGTGAGCAGTTATCCTGATTACAGTGAGAACTACAAAGTTTTAAAGAAAAGAAAATTTGGAGACATACTAATCCATATTACCTTT
Organism: Cettia cetti; assembly: GCA_013401135.1. NCBI lineage: Eukaryota > Metazoa > Chordata > Aves > Passeriformes > Sylviidae > Cettia > Cettia cetti. The sequence continues at coordinate 25,173 of VZUI01070227.1, forward strand.
TTCCAGGTAACTCTGCACACACCTCACTGGTAACAACAGATACCACATTTACCTTCTACAGAGGTTCTAATGAGAAACAAACATATTATTTCAACAGCTACAGGAGAAGCAAGAGTGCAACAGTCTTTTTACTCTCTTTTCAAATACTCTCATAACTTCCAAAAAACAATCTGCTAAAAATACCTCATGTCTCCCATGCACTCACCGCAGTAATGACTCTGCATCATGATAGCCAATAGGATGAACTGGAATTTTTGGGAGACCTACACCACTGGTTTTGTTTAATCGGTACATGTACTCTGAAAGCAAAAGACAGATATTTTCATATTTACAAGTCTCAGAAGGAAGCTGGACATTCATAGCACAGTCTTAACACTGGAGTCAGGAATCATCATTTTGCTTTCCTGGAAGCTGAGCTGACATCTTCCCAGTGATTTCATTCTTTGTGTTTTATCAACATGTTTTCAGAGAGACACTAATCAAGGTTCTCCCATAGTATCTCCAGTCATGCATTTAAAGATGGTTGGAATTTTTAAAATTAGTTGTTCATTTTTTCTGTGTTGAAATATTTTACATAGAAATATTTCTCTTCATGGGGAAGAACTTCAGACTAAGCTACACATAAAGAACAAGAGCAAAGAAGGAGCCCATAGTGTGATGCCTGGAACATCCATCTGGGAACTAAAAAAATATTTCCAGTTGATAAAGAGATGCAGATAAAATCTTATATACTGGACTATTGAGTATTCTGGGTTGCTGTTTTTGTGTACAAAACAAAAACTAGGTTTTGTTCTGACAAAGCTCAAATACAAGTAATTTTTTTATAACAAATCCTAATCTTCATGACGTGGACAAAAGCACATACAGAATAATTTCCTCCTTAATACAACATTTACAGGAACCTTTGTGATTGAGTGAGACAGGGATTCATCTGTGTAGCTGATCACTGACGGTAGCATGAAGAACCAGAAATTTTCTGTCTATTCTGCCATGCTTGAACATGTATCTTCTTCCAGCACAAGTTCTGCTGCCTGGAGGCAACAACCCATCACTTAGGGACTACTTTTCTTGAGGTGATTGCCTCTCTCAGGTATGCTGGCCCAAGTGCTGGCATAAATAGTTTCTCATGAATTTCAATCAAAATGATCTGGTTTAGTTGCTAAATGAAACAGCTTAGGCACAACTCAAGCAGCTGAGGAAGTCTGAGGTGAAGGTGATGAATACAGATCAGCACTCTAGGCCTCCCCTAATATCCTCTCACTTTCTCTCATGCACCATTTACAGATGTTCCCTACTGCAGTGAAACCCGAAGCTGCCTCTTTTAGCAATAAAGACTAAGAAAAGATGTGTTATTGTAAGGGAGAAAACATCCTCTGCCCTTTCCTGATACCAGAGAAGGCCTTCTCTGGAGTCACTCACCTTTTGCAGGATAACCTGGAGTCAGAGGATCCCCTGCCCCATTCAGATTTAAAACATTCCCACGCTGGGCTCCTCCACCTGGAAGGTTCCAGCCATTTGGATAAGGATCTACTCCAGGTGCACAGTAGTCAGCAGGGTCAGAGTACAGAATAATTCCCTTGGCACCTGCCAATTCAGCATTCTTCACCTGCAAAGCATATCTCCTGTCCCATTCCAGTCCTTTATAGCTTGACCCCAGAGTTCAAGGGGCAAAAGAAAGTATAAATTACAGTGATTTTTACTCAGGGCCTTTTACAGTGCTTGGGATAAGTCAAGGGCCCATAACTGTGTCCTAATTTCCTGAAAAAAATATTTATGCAGATACCAGGTTTCATATGAAAATAAAATGTTTGCTGTTGCTTTTACTTTTAGTTAGGAGATAACATCAATGACATGAAAAACATCCTCCACAGTATTGCTACATAACCTGAGTTTCATTCTGTCATACAGATATATACAATCAGCTGACTACTGAAATGTATGTGAAAAGAAAATCTATCACATTCATGCAACAGTATCTTTGAGGTATTATTGTACTTACTTTATTTACCTAAATGATCTCTGAATGTCTGTCTGGTCTATACAAGAAGAATTTAATTGGAGAGCTTCAAAGTGCCTCTGGCTGTGAACAAGACTAGCTCCAGAGAGCCACATTTTAGGCTCATTATGGCAGAAGGACTGACCTGCATGCTGTTTTAAAAGTGTTCCTTTGTGACTTTATTATTGTATAATATATATCATTCTGACATCCCAATCTGGTTTGCTACTAGATATGACAGTGATGGATAGTGACAGAGTGACAACTAATCCTCAACAGTTTTAAATTTGGGCATTTTAACTCAGAAATATCATAGCTTTTTTCTCCTTTTCTTTTTTTTTTTTTTTTTTTAAAGGAAATACAGTAGTTGCCTTCATCCTCTATCCTATTTTTGCACACCATTTGGAAGTTGAAAAACTTTCAGTACAGTTTTCCAGATTTTATATAGGCTACCAAATTCTTCAGCATATAAGCAGTCATTAGAAATAGTACTGTAAGAATGAGGATATCCCTTTGTGCCAATGAGGGCATATAATTTCCAAACCACAGAAAAACTGCCTCTCTAGATATTAGTAACTCTAAGATATTTGTGTTTCATTTTAAGGAAAGATTAATGGACGGTAATACCTTCTTCAATTTTCCATTCAGATAGTATTCTTAGGGGTGATAAACAATTTAGTGAAAGTATTATCTGATCCAGAATATGAGTTATATACCACTTTTCATTGGTGAAAATGATATGTATGTAAAACAGTGAGTAATCTATTTAAAAGCTTCGCACAAGATTAATCAGCAGCATATAATAAGAATCAGCATCCAGTGAATTCAGTGCTTGATACCCTTAGGTAACTGACAAATACAAATTATAGTCCGCTCAAATTAGGGTCAAAACAGTTGTTGTACAAGAGCCAAACACTCTTAAAATAGACTGTCTTCTTACATTTCTGTTGAGAAAATAACTTGAGTGTATGCCTGAAGTATGAACAGGATTATGTCCTTTCCTGTTAGGTCATGGAAATCTGTGAAAACTGTAGTTTAAAAATAAATTTATATGACAGGGATGTTGAATAACCAAATGCAGAATTTAAAATAACTTCCATACAGTTATAGTCTCTGTCTGGCGTACAGAAACCATTATAAAGAAACATAATATAGACACAGTAAAGAACAGCTGAACCAATAGGGAAGAACAATCTAGTTCAGAATTAGAGTGCATGACACTCTACTAGTGATATTTTGGAACAATTTATAGAATACAAATGAATATTAAAATATGGAACATTTTCCAACTGACTTACTTTTATCCTAGAAATACGAAAGAATGATTTTTGAACACAGGTCTATGAAAACTCAGTTACTCTAAAATCTCCAGAACATCTTAGGGAAGTGTTTTCAAGTCTCTTGAAAACACTGAAGGGCAGAACAGTTGAAGTGGGAGTAACACTGAGAAGGGCAGCAACATTTTTATACACAGGGATTACCTTATTTCCTCTGAAGATCTTCCCATATCTGGCAATAACAATCTTTCCTGTGCAGTTAATTCCCATTTCACGTTCTAACGTAAAGAAGTCCTCGGTGCGGCCATAATTCACATACACCAACTCACCCTGAGAAAAAGAGGCAGGACTTGAAACAACAATGTCAAAGAGCATGTTGAAAGGAGCATGTGATCTAGTAAGATAATAATGGGTTTTAACATAAAATTCTTGGCCTGCAAGAACTCAGAAGAGCCTTGGCCCCACGGAGTACTCCCACTGAGGAGCTTTATACATGCTCCCTCCTGTGCTGTTTGCAGTACAAATGCAAACAACAGCTCACTGGAGAATGCTACTGATAACAGCACTAAATAAGTACCTGTAGGTCTTGTCAAACTATTATGTTATAAGGTGAACATAAGCATTAGATTTTGAAAAGGCAATCTTGTCTTTAGGTATTGTTTTCGTTGGAAACAAAGACTTTATATTTAATTAAAATAAAACGATTTCCTAAAGAAGGAAGCTGAAGATTTTTAAACTTGTTTTCAACATTTCCCACATCTCATCACTTACTGTAGCTCTCCACAAACCAAACAAAGCAGTGATGTTATTCTTTCTTTGGTGATAGTTATGATAAAAGGTCAAAACTCATGAATTTTATCTTACACTATGTTCCAAAATTCCTACTGCAATTCTTGGAACACTCAAAGCTCTTATGTCCCAGGGTACAGATTATCTGCCTGGTTCTCCAGCTTTCTTTGAGTGTCTGAGGCAAATTAATACAGTATTCCCTTTGTTTTCTGGACTTGAACAGCTTAATAACAAACATCACAAAGTTCATGACTCTGACATAATACCAAGCTGTGTGAGTAGAAGCTGTTAGCATGTTTCCAGATGGAATTTTAAAGCAGGGCCTGGACCAGAGTTCTGTCAACCTAAATTATTCTACATATAGACAGGAAAGTTACTGAGAATAACACCAAGAAATTGAATCTAACAAAATATTAATTGAAACTCCTAATGATCATAGAACAGAAAACTCCTGTTACACAGCCCAGCTTTATCAAAGAAAGCTGATATCATCTGTATAACAAGACATGAAGGATTAGTGTTAAATTCAGATCACAGCAATGCCTTTATCGCCAGCTAGAAATGTCAGCAAAAGCTTTTCAAGCATACTCAACACTGTGCAGCTATACCTGTCAGTGTGAGCCTTGGGCAAGCAGCATTTTGAAAAGTGAGGCTGTTCATTTGGCCGGGTAAATGTAACAGTCTGTTTGTTCACCAAGATGGGAAACAATGGTGCATAGTTACAGAAATGTCTGGGGAAGTTTACAGCAGCTGATATTAAAGATTTATTACCACAGCTTTTAAGGAAAAAATAAAATCCAGATCTGACTCAAACCAGAGGAAAAAATTGAACATATATGACTGCTCAATTTGAACATTGCTTCATCACAATAATCCCAAGAACATCAGAGCTAGGTCATCTTTTCTACTGGCAGTAAGTTGAGTTTTGAACAAAAGCCTAAGGAATTTTAAATTATTCTTTATTTCTCTCTGATAATCTGTGCAATGCTGCAGTTAACTATGGCATTCCATCTTTTCCGTTTCTATTATTTCTATTTTTGTCTCTGCTTCTTTTCCTACTTCTCTTCCTATCTCTATTTCTTTTACTAAGTAAGTTTCTACTATCTTACCTCGGGCATTCCTTGAGGTGAAAATGCACTGTAGGGTGGCACCACATCTTTAACAGCCTCATATCCTGGAGGAGGAGGTTCAGACAATGATGTGTTGAAAACCTAATGGGAAAGGAGCAAAGGTAAACAAGGCAATGTGGAAAATAAATACTTTCTATTCACAAGCACATTTAACAAGCATTTGTAATCTCTGGTTTTAGAATTCTACCTAAGAAGTGGCCGAAGTTTTAGCAAGCACTGGGTATCCTTTTCAGTAGGCATGCTCAATGTGTGAACTTACAAATCCCATCTCCACTCTTCACAGAGAATCCTGCATAAATGAACACAGGGTTCCCTGAAGTGGTCTGGCTATAGCAGACAACAGGTTAGATCACAGTGGTAAAAATGCTTGCATTCTGTTCATCCCTGAAGCTTCTATGTGCACTTCAGCCAGTATGTAATGAACTCATTCCCCTTGTGATAGCACATCTTGAGACCTAAATTCTAATCTTCCAGAAACCAAATTTAGCAGAATCATTGATACTGTATAATGAGTCAATGCAAAGAATGGCGTTGACCCAGCTTTTTTCCTCTTTTTAAATACCAGAGTAATTTTTAAACAGTTGAATTACATGAAGTGATTCTCTTACATAAATGGTTTTTAATCCATATGTCAGGATGCTGTATGAATCAGGGTAAATATCAGTGTTCCTAACACATATATTATGAAATGAAGATGCAAAATATAACAGCAAACTAGAATCCCTGATTTCCATGAGCTTTGTACCAGGCCCTACGCCAGTAAGTGAAAAGAGGGCAGTTTTCCCTCACAGCCTGCCCAGGTGTATGAAAGTGATTTTGTTCCCTGGTTGGAAAAACTGGTGGTTTTTGTACCTCATTGCCATGCTTATCAATTATTGAGATGTAGTTGGGCTTATTGTCATCAGGGTAAGAGAGCAAGACATCATAATGAACCAACTGAACTGAATCCAAACCAAATTTCTCCCACTCAGCTTGAACTTGCTGTGCCAGATGCATATTTTCCTTTGTTCCTGCTAGATGAGGAAGCTGTGTAAAATTGCTAGAGAAAAGGAAGAAATAAGCAGGGTCAGGCATTGAAGGTCATAATCGGAACTCGTCTTAGCCTAGCTGGAAATAAACCTCACAGAGATGATCATAAATACCCAGGCTAAATAAGTTCCAAGACTTCTCTGCACCTATGTATTTTTATGTTGTACACATAAACTGAGATGAAGGGTTTCAGTCTGTCCTGATCTACCACAGGTATTTAAATCTTCCTTGTAGCATGGTTTAGCAAGAATGGTGTGGTGACACCAGCTACGGGGTCTCGTCTTTCTTTACTCCTTATTTTCTGAGATACATGCACTCCAATGCAGAGTAAGACCTTATCATTGTGAAGTGATAAAAGAACTGAGTACAATTATTTTTGTGTATTCAGTTTAGAAATGTGCATAATTACTCTGATCCTTACTTGTATTTAACTAGATAGCCTCCTTGAATCCCACAATCGTAATTAATTTTGGCACAAATAACGGTTTATCTAAAAGTTCACTCCTAGTGTGTCTTGTTGGCAAGTAAAAAAAAAGTGAGTTTTGAGTACTGTATAAACAAGGAACAGAAAAACTCAACAGTTTGTGACTTAGAAGTCATTCCAGCATGAATAACAAACAGTATAAGACAGCATAAATAATGAACAGTCCATTGTCTAAAAAAAAAAAAAATAAAAAAATTGTCCAGATCATTGTGAAAGCCCAGTTGTGAAGCCAGCTGAAAAACCCCTCAGTTAAATGAAGCTGTCATCATGATGTCCTCATTTTATCATATGACCATGACATTAACATGCCAAAGAATCATGTGTGGCACCAGCTGGTGTTATTGAAGGAAATTGTATCTTAGATTATGAAGGGGTGTGATATTAGGAAAAACTTATATTCTGGAGTTCAAATAAGACCAAAGCCATCAAAGAAAGCCACTTTGAAAGAACTATACATTAGATTGGAATAGAATAGAATAGAATAGAATAGAATAGAATAGAATAGAATAGAATAGAATAGAATAGAATAGAATAGA